>LOJH01001229.1:17557-37671 GCA_001685095.1 Ellobius talpinus
TGTGGGAACCAGGCAGGACAGTAAACCCCAACAAGCAGGCCCATTCATGTTACAATTTATGACATACATCACTCAGACTTGAGAGATAATGAACTATGTCAGAAAAATACCTTATATATTTGCCATATTTACTAGAAAAATTCTCCTATATATGTATTTAAAGATATTTATCCAGTGATATATGAAAGAAAGGATTGAGTCTTTAAAAAAAAACATGTTCTTTAACAGCACCTCATCTCTCAATTTTCTTTTTCCAAACATTTTCTATTTGGATGTCCTTGAAGAGTAAATATTTTTTATCATGGTCTGATAAGGATACAGGCCCACATGCAGAGGGTGAAATGGAGATCATAAAGTCATATGATAGACATATTCAGCTCAAAGACCTTTAAAACATTTTGTTCTCCTGAATCAAAAAAACAAAAAACAAAATGTGCTCAGCTTCCTATCACAGGTTGTTAGTTCTTACCTTACCTGTTCTACTGGGTCATTTCCCACTGCCCGTATGCTTTTCTTCTCATTCCTTAAATATTCTTAAAAACAATCGCTGGCCTCGCCTTTATCCTATTTTTCTTTTCCAAGTCGGTTTACACATTTTGAAAATGCATGTGCTTTATATTTAACAAGAAAGGGACAGAGGAAAATGTATTCAAGTAATTTGATAAACAGAAAAAGCCTGATGCTTAATTCTGGTCATGAAGCTGAATTTCAGAGAAGTTAAATAACTTGCCATTTGCACAGTTCAAACTGAGCCACGAGCAGAGTCATTTCTAGATACCCCTGCTTCTGAAGTCATTTCCCCCTATTCCATATTTTTCTACACAATCCAAACCTGACTCTTTGATGAGAAAACAAAATGACCATATCGAGGGCATTGATCTCTAATCCATAACAACTGAAAACACAGTATAAGAGAAACATAACTAAAGGTAATTGTGTCAATGGGAATCACACACAATATCTAATGCTCCTTAAAAGCTTAATTCAGTAAGTGTTTCTCTACTTGAGATTTTCTTCACTTACTGTTGAAAACTAATTGCGAAATCATGCTAAGCCCTCCAAAGACAAACCAGAGGAGTGCTCATGCTGATAACAACGAGAATGGCAATGTGTCATCTCTGCATGACACTGCTTGGAACTATTTCAGTAAACAGGATAAAACTATGTTGGACCAGAAGAGGCAGTGACCTCCCATCACCTTTATGGGAACCACACCGTGATTATGAGAAGCACAGGCATAAAACTTTTATAATCATAAAAGATTTTGCATCATTTGAAAGTGGACTGTGGGTAAGGTTAAGATTTTTTTCCCTGTCTCTATTCCGTAAAGCCCTTCAGCAATTCTTATTGCAGGATAAAAATATCCGAACAACTTCTGTGTTTAAGAGAACCTCATTTAGCAGCCGTGGTGTTAAGTTGATAATTTATCACATAAACAACTCAAAGATATCTGTTTATTTTACATAGACTCGGGGTTGGGGGGAGAGAGCTTGCATCATAAAATTCAAAAACCCACAAGTTTTAGCTCTTCTGTCACATCTCGGTGGGTTTAATATCCTCCTGCCATATTATTTACGACTTCACAAAGAAAGTAGTTATTTCCTATTATCTATTCAATAAATACTTAGAGAAACGCAGGCTGCAGAGATGCAGCTTGTTAATGAAACAGCCCAGAGAATCTTCATGGTGTCTAGTTCCAAAAGCTTGTGCAGCATCTATTAAAACTTGCTTTAGTTATGAAGAGTAATTCCAATTTCTACACACTGATATGTTCCACTCAGGTTGCTGAGGCAAGCTTTCTGGGGGAGACAATTCCACCTGTATAAAGCATGCTGAGAAACAACACGTATCTGACCACACAGGCATGCCCGAGTACCTTTCTCTACCAGTTCTACAGCTTTCTATGACTCGGGAGTACTTTCACTGTGGAAATTAAATGAATGCAGACCAGTTCTTTGTCTAACTATTTCCCCTCAAGAACCTCTAAGGACTTCTCATGAATTTATATATATACTCATGAGTATATATATATATATATATATATATATACTCATGTCCCTATCAAACAGATCATTCTTTCTTACTTTATCTGTTCTATTAAGCCATTTACCGCTGCCCATTAATTTCCCATCTCATTCCTTAAATCTTAGGATAAACAGTCACTGGTCTTGCCACAGCACTACATTTTTAAATAAGAGAAGAAATAAACCTTCCTTGTTGTAGTTCTTAACCAATATATGAAGGCACTGTGATCCACCATTGTTCAATCTTGTTACAAGGAGCCAATAGCTAAACAGAGGGGAAGGAACATCAGTGCTCTTGAAACTCCATGTATGTTTCCACACTATTAAAAAAGCAACTAAAAATTCTGTCTTATAATTTTCTAAGGGAAATAAAAGCATTCACTTTGTTCTAATCATTTCAAACTTATTCAGGACAAAACAAAAACAAAAAAATACTAAAAATATCATATACAGAGGGCTCCTTTATCTCTGTGTAAGTTGAATCTCCTTCACGTAATGATGAGGGCAGACAGGTTTAGTGGAGTAGGACAAAATAAGATCGGTTTTTTAAAAATATTTTCTGGAACAAAACAAAGCCTTTCATATCATATATAGAAATATTTTTCCAATCTTAAGCAGAGCATTGGTTAAACAATCCTATGAGTACGTTTGACTTTGATCAAAAGTTCAGAACAACCAAATCTTCTTAATTCCCAGTACTCCTTGTTTTGATTTTTGAAGCTAGGAAGATACAATTCCTCCTTTAATAATGAAGAAATAGAAATCTTTCACCTAGAATAGAACAGCATCTGGATGTGAAGCATGGAAGATTACATCAGAAAGCTTTGAAATTCTATTATATTCAGAGAAGGAATGTCTCCAAGGACGACAGTATTGACAATAGAAGGTGGTTCCTTCAAGAGCATTCCAACATCTGAGCGGACCTGCCCCAGTAAAAATTATGATGGATGCACTTGGTGTTATATATTATTTCTCCTTAGCAACCAGAAAACTACACACATTAAATCAGCCAGCTCTCTAGCTCCATAATAATGCAGTGACTTCGTTCAATCTCTAATTCACAGTAGTTGAGAGAAGGGAGAACAGAAAGGGAAGAATGGAAAGAGAGCAATGGAGGAAGAAAAGGTTGAGAAGGGGGAAAGGAAATAAATAGGTAAGGAGGAGGATGAAGGCAGAAAAACATAGTAAGTGAAAGGAAGAGAAACTTGCCACATGTGTCGGCCAGTGCCTTTTCACCTTAACTGTCACTTTGAACAGCAGAAAGGGCTGCTTTGGCTCGTAATTGGGGGAGGGTTAGTTCAGAATCAGCTGCTTTACTGTGATGTACTCTAGGTACAGTCGACAGGGTAAGAGCTACACTTTCGAATAGTACTGTTCATTATCATTTATATAGAAGAGCAAGAAAAAAATAATACACTATTCTGTTGTAGTTTTACCAAAATTAGGCTATGAAAGAATTATTTCTTACTTTGCTCTAAAACATATGCTTTAGAAATTATTAAAGTAGAAACTAAAAGAATTACATGAGCCCAAATCTTTGCACAGAAAACTTTGGGGGTAAATCCTTAAAACTTATTTTTAGATATTATCAGGAAGACTAGAAATATATATCTGCCCAAGGAAGTAGTTCCAATCATCCATCACCAAAATCACACTGAATATTTAATTTAAAATCACGAACTCATCAATCACTAAATAGCTAGACCTGAAAGTAAAATGGCCAGACTTTAGTCTGTAATTTGATGTATTTCAGACTTCTTGTTGCTCTCCTGTGAACAACAAGAACTGTTTGATTTGTATCACATAGTATATTAATATGACTGAAATGCTTGCTAACCAAGCCCCTTCTTTTATTATTATTCCAGTCCTCTCATGAAATGACCGTGAAGGAGACTGTGCCATGCAGAGGCCTCTTGTACCTGTGGGGAAAGAACTTTCTTGTGAGGTTCAGGCTTAAAGCTAACATTATGCATCTTCCTAAATACATTTTTTAATCATACACTATGTATAAAATAGTTTGACCATATCTACCTAACATAACTACTAGCAAAATATGACCACACAAAATTAATAGTAACAAATACAAGTAACAATTCCTCAATCACATCAGCCACTTGAAAAGACTCATAACTGGCCTGCAGTGATTGTACTGAATGCAAGAGATAAACAGTAGTTCCTTTCTCAACAAGTATGTAGTATGGTACTAGGCTAATTTAATTTTAAATTTAACTCAAAATTATGAAACTACTACTGTTTGCAATTATTTTTACTCAACAGGGCAAATATAACACCCCAAATGACTCCAAAGTGTGTTATTATAGAAGAGTCCTTAGCTCCCATGAGAAACAACTACCTACAAATGACATGACTAAACAGTTTTTAAAAAATCAAGTGTCTGAAAAACATTTATGCTTAGAAATCATTTTATTAATATGATTTTAAAATAGAATGATGAAAATGCTAAGTGTAAACAAAACAATATGAGCAATGAAATGCTTTCATCTTACAAAGGCCTGCAGCTGAGAATTTTCATAGAGAAGAACTGCTATGTATGGAGAGCTTAGTATCTGGTTATTTCACTCTTCAGCCCTGACATTTTTATTGATGACTCTTTTACAGACGTGGTACCTGTCTCTACCATCACAGTCAACAGATCCAAAGTCCATTTCAAATGCAAATAATGATTCCTTGTTTCTCTTAGTACTGAAAAGTTACTTCTTTAAGCAACTTTTTATAGAACATCAAATGTATTGAAATTTTCAAATTTATGTGATGTACAATCACAGAAACAATTCTAAAGACTATTTAAAGTGATTAAAGGAATTTCTATATGATCATACGACAGACACACACTGTTTTCTGAAAGTCAAGCTATTGGGAATTTAATAATAAGCAACAAGTCATTCTAATGAGAAGTATCTTAAATGTAAAATTCCATTTTAAGAGGTTACATTGAAGAGAGATTTCAGTCTCCTTGGTCCTAGAAATTAAGCTTAATAATATTCCCAGCTAAGAAACTTTTTAAATTGTAGGATACAGCTTACAATTAGAAGGACCACCTTAAACACCTCAAGAGGAAAAGTAATATATGTAAAATGCAACCTTCAAAAGCAGGAAGATATGTCACCTTCTAATGTAATACTTCAGTTTCTCATACTCTGTATACAAATGCAACCAGAGCTGCCAAAAAAAGGGAAAAAAACCCTGGAAGACTTTTTTCCCATTAGTAAATAAGTCATATCAATCTTTCAATGTGTGGGAAGCAAATTGAAAACTTAAGTACTATCCATTAGAAAAGCGTTCAGCACATTTTGGGTCATATTTCAGAACTCAATCTCTCAATTAAAAAAATAAAATCCCATGAACCAGGTGATGGTGGCACACACCTTGAATCCCAGCACTCGGAGAGGGAGAGACAGGCAGATCTCTGTGTGTTCGAGTCCAGCCTGGTCTACAGAGTGAGTTCCCTTGCTGTGGAACTACTGCCCCATTGACCTGTGAATCTTGTTTTGGGGAACTGTCAACAGAAAGTTCATTATTGGACTTTCCCAGTTCACAGTGGCAAGTCTATGAAAGGACTCGGATCAGACTACCTGTGTTTGAAACCCATATGTGCTATTATTTGGACTGGAGAGTAATACCTCATCTACAAACAGATTCAGAACTGAAGAAGGCAATACCCCGTGTGAAAGCCTTCCTACAGCTGATAGGAATAGTGAATATTAAACACCTACCTCATGTTTTCATTTTCCAGACAGCACTTTCCTTATTCCTTTGCTTTTAATATTTTCTCACTCTGGAATGTTATCATTTTCATTGTAATTCTTCTGCATAGATAATGTCCATACATAAAAGTTCATTCTGGATATACCATAAACAAGAACGCACTGTGAATTCCAACAAGATGAGGTATCTTTCTTTGGGTTCCAGAACTCTCTGGCATATTAGTGTAGTATTGTTTTATAATGTGACATTTGTGAGGGTGTGCACACAAATGCGTATGACCGACTACTCTAACATATTCCTTCAAGTTGAAAAAAATGCTCCATTAAGCTTTATATCCTCAATATTTAGCTAGAGCTTGGGCCAGAATAGATGCTCAAATATTTGCTAAGTAAATGAAAGAGTAGAATCTTGATATTCTCTCATGGTTCCCAAGAAGGAGCCTATGACACTTTTGCAGCTGAAGCTGAACGAAAGTGATGTTTTATTGAGTTTGCTTCTTTGGCTTCAATATGAATGCTTACTGCTACATATTGAAAATCATTATCACTGTGTCAAGATAAGTCCCCTTTATGAATAGAACACTGTATGTTTTTACACAAAACTACATAAAAATCAAAGAAAGAATGTATTCAATGCACACATATTACAATAAATCAAGTTAGAGGCAGGTCATGGCCTCCAAGAGTTTATAAGAGATAGTCCAACAAAAATAAGAGGTAGATACATTGCAAATTTATTTTATATGTATGTATTTGTATATTCATATGCTTCAGAAAAGTAGAGAAGATAAATATAAAGAAATATTACAAACCATTTCCCTAATGACTAATTACCATACTTAGTATAAATATTAACTGAATTAATGGTTTTTATAGTTCCTTTTTAAAAGGTTTTTTAATTCTTTATTGTTATGTATTTTTATGTTCATTGGTGTTTGACCTGCATGTCCTTGTGAGGGAGTCAGAGTCACAGAGAGCTTTGAACATCCATGTGGGTGCTGGGAATTGAACCCAGGTCCTCTGGAAGGGCAGCGACAGCTCTCCACCACTGACACATGTCTCTGGCCCATTTATAATTCCTTTGTCACAGAAGAGGCTTTTTGATAGATTAATCTTCAGAAAACTGATTCTGAAGACATTGTAACATACTTGCTATAACTTGCATATATCTATCTCCATAAACATTCAGTTTTCTGAAAAGGTCTATAGATGTTTATAATCTTGTCATTTTATTTTATGTCTCACTAACTGCAATCAGGTCAGAAAAATGACTTTATGAATAAAAGATAATATAATAAATACACTTCATTCTAGGAGGAAAATTTTAGAGTTAGTAAATATTACCTATTATCAAAAGTATCTCCTTTTTTGGAATTAATATAAATATCTATCACTGCTGACATGACCAAAAGTCAATCTACAGTCAAATTCTTATATTCCACATAAACTCCTTTTCTAAAGTGTGAAGCCCTCTTTTAGACTGAATGTACATTTTGTCAAGTATTATTTCAATGATACTTAGATGACAATTACAAACAGAAGATTTTTGTAATGTCTTCAATGATACTTACTTTCTACAGGAAGATAAATATTTAAAACTTGTAGAATATACCCACTTTTTCACTAAGCCATTCTGAAAATGCTGAATCAGAATTTCTTTCTTATTTTATCTTGAGTGACCTCAACTAATCCTTACTTTCCAAATCATAGATCATAAGCTCACAGAGTAAATTTACATGTCACCTTAGCATCATTCCATTTACACAAGAGAAAATACTGGAATGCATTCTATTATAACCATCATAGCACATCCTAAGAGCAGGAAATTTAGATTTTTATTGCTAATCATACTTCTAGCTCTATTCTGACAGTTCAACTAATTATTTGACTTTTTTGAATAATTCTAAAAGTTATGCATTTTTTTAAAAAACTGCAGATTTTCCATTTTGGACAAGACCAAGCTAACATTGATCATTTATCAGTTTCATTGGTTTATCATTAAAAGCAAGGTAGTGCCTATATTAGTTTGCTGTGCCACCACAACTCTTTATGTAAAGCAGAGCTGAATATTGTTTAGACTCAAGACAATTATTCATCAAACGAGAATAAGTAGAATGATAGTGAAACTATTTCTATCTCATCTCCCAACAATTTGACCAAATATTTAGAGATGGGAATGTAGGTCTTTTTCTATCTTGATTGGGAAGGGAAAAAAATCATCAGATCGGGATAGCCCATGTTGTTCAAAGAAACCAATAGGACTTGCAATATACTCTTTCTCCTCTTCTCACCCTGACTAGTTTCAGTGGGTAGATGCTCCTGATTCCAGTAATAATGCCTGTGTAGCATCTTGTAAGAAAAATTGTAGAGTGCATTCTACTCTGTTTTTATGATGCAATTAGTAAAGGCACTGAAGCTACATATATAGGTAACACTGAAACAGTTTATTTTATTAGTTTATAGAATGAAATGTGGAAATATTTGTTAAAAATGTAATAAAACTTATTAAGTAAAAATAAGTGGACAATGTAAAAAAAAGAGAGAGAGATAAGGGGACATTGTAACATTTCAACCCTAAGTAAAATAACTAGTACATTTTTACAATACAAAGTCTTTGCACTTTTGCTCTATTCTGAGATATACATTATCAATGTCACAGTATACCGTACATCTACTGTACTCTCTTATGGTCAAAAGCATTTCGGAAGATTCAAATCAAGACAATGATTTAGTTCAGAAACCCAGCAGTGTTTGATGGATTAGGGGTGTTAACCCTGTTAAAGAAAAGCCCAAGCAGAGGCATAGTTATCACCCTGGAAATGATGCAATAGTGAAAGCACACCCAGTTTGACTTCAAGACATCTTATCTGAATAACTGTGTGACAGAAAGGGTGTACATTTCAATTCATTTTTAATCTATGATAAAAATTGAAGCTATGCAAAAGAAATGTGTCATCTTAAAATGTTAATTACATATGATATTTAAAATGTTCATTTAAATCCATATAAATGCAGAGGATACAGGAAAAATGGAAGAATTTAAATGCGCGGAAGTATGAGATAGGTAACCTATAATAATTTTTCTTTTAATTTCAAGATTATGTGAAGAGTCAACCATCCCTTTGTCTCTTCTGTATCAACACAAAAGGCAAAAATGAGAATCTACAATGGTTTGGCATTCTATTGATCATAAAAAGTGATTCAAGTGTCATCTAATACAAGTTCATCAATCCTTGTGCTAAAAGCATACTTACCTACATTTAAAAATTGATCAAATGATCCAGCTCTAGTAAATATAATTTTCATTTATCCTTTCCTTTTATTCCATGAATACCACACAATAGGCAAAATATTTACAAAATGAAAATATGAATATGAAAGCAAATATAATTTATAAAAGGATTATTCTTGTGCAACAATAATGACTTTCAAATTCATTCCTAGTAGTATGTATTGAGATTCAGAAGGTGACAAATGATTCTAGAGTTTTACTCAAGAGATATGAGTGCCAAATAAATCTACTCGCTGTGCCCAGAATTTGCTCAGCATTTTTCTGCCACTGTGACTCCGCTATGCCAGGTAAGGAATGCTTGTATCTCCCATCAATGGCGGGTTGTACTGACTTATCACAAAACATGCCTAAGTTCTAACAGAATTGAAAACTGAGCATATATATGTTTATATATGTGTGTATATATGTATATATACATATATGCGTGGTATGAATCTTTTCAAATATTGTTTGAGAATTATTTATTTGAATGTATAATTTTGTGAAATGAAGTAGGGTTAGAGGTAGATAATATTATTAGCCTAACGATTTTGCGTGAGATTTTGGAACTACTCTCCATTATGGTCAATTCTTATTCTGTCTATAAAAAGCCAAGGACACACTATTTCCTAATAACATAAATCTGAGAATTACTGTCTGAAGCTCAATGGATCAGGACAGATATGAATAACTCTGAACCAACATCTGGGGAAGAGAAAAGCAGCATAGAAACATAGGGATTTCTTTCAATGTTTAAAGATAATGAATAAGGCTTTGGAAGACAGTTTTACAAAGGAATCAAGTGCTCTAGTTCAAGATGTTTACTTTGCATGTGATAACAATTAGTGTATATATTGAGTTAAAGGATGCATCCCTGGGATCTTGATTTTTATGCAGACATTTGGAAATCAGGATAATGTAGCTACAAAATATTGTGCCTGATAGAAGGTTCTAAAATTGAATAAACCTTTTTAGCTCTACAGCAAAAGCAGAAAACTCTTTATTCAGCACCTATAGTGATCTATACATTGTTTTGAAACCTATGGGAGTGGTGTGTACTAAAGGCTAGGGTTCTTGTATATGAAGACTTTTGTCAATAGGCTTCTGAAATACAACATGGCTCCAGGTGAAGTATTATAGAACCATTGGTTCCTTTCCTTGATTTGTCCTAGAGATACCACAAATAAACATAAACACAATGTGTGGCCAGAAAGAACTTACTGAAAATTAATTGTAGCTGTGGCTCCTCAAAAACTTCCTCTAGAAGAAGAAACACGAGTGAGAGTCACTGCCCTGCCTGAGTATAAGTCCGAAGTTGCTTTGCTTTTAGTATTCTAGATTTAAACAGGTCAGAACTTTCTCACATGTGCGACAGTTGGCTTATGATGTCTGGCCTCTGGTGAAGGGAAAGGACAGCAGGCGTTTTGGAAAATCCATTCATCCCTTTTTAAAAAATAAGAGCACTTGTTAATTTTGTAGCTTCAGTAGGAGGATAGTGTACCCCTATTGAGATACCTTCCCTACACAGAAGAGTGAGGACAAGCATTATTTAGTTGAATCATCTCTGATATTATTCCAGAAAACCTAATCTATCAAAATTCAAGACCTGCTTCTCAGAACGTGTCCCTCCGGTTTTTGATATTTTAAACAAGATTTTCTTATTAACTTTTCTATTAGCCCTATGGAATGTGGGCAAGATTTCAGCGATGAATCTCTTCTTTTCTGGGTTGTGGGGTGGGATCCTGTCTTGTCAATTTTATTGAGTTATAATTTAGCTTACTTTATCCTTATCTTAGACTGTAGCAAAGGAAATAGGAAAACCAATCCACAAAATAAAGAAATGATATAGTTTAAGTCCATGAATGGCTCTTGACACAGAACAGGAACATAAAAATGTATTTATGTTTTCCTTAATTAGAATCAGATTGTGTCCTTACAATTCTTGCTCTCCACTCCACTCCTTCTCATATTTGTACCATCCATTTATATTTTGTTCAGAGAAGGCATTGCAGAGAGTTTTGTCTCATGTAACAGAATTGGAATAAACCATCTCACTTAAAATCAAGACTGAAAATGCTTCCGTTGACCTTCTGGCCATACTGACACTAACTAGCAATCAGGTTAGCATGAAATCATATCGGAACACAAGGACTCCATCATACCTTCTGAATGCAGATTTCCTCATTTTTTGACACAATGTCCAGAGAGCCTGTAGCCACTACTCATCAGACAGCATCCTCCATGGTGAGAAGTGAATTTTAATTCATGACAATATTAATCTAGAACAATGCTTTTGAAAGGTAGTTCCTTTGTATCTAAATCTTGTATGGAAATCCATATTACATATTTCTGTACATTTTCCAGAAGGGAACACAAAGCACTTTAGGCAACTCACAGCACAAAAAAAAGCAAAGCCAGCCATTTGGTGAAGATTTAGATACGGTTTTTTCTTAAAGCTAGGAGTCCTATCTCAGGCCTATCATCCTCACATGTGGAAGACTGAATCAAGAGTATCGTCTCCTCTAGCTTGCATGTTCAAGGCCAGCATACATTCCACGGTGTATAGTGTACACCTCAGCTGCATAATGACTTCTAGTATCCCTGGTTAAGAAAAATCCTTTCTGAAATTAAAACATTAACAACAAACTTTGCCCATTTTATTCAATTATAGTAAAGAATCCACCAAGTGCTACACAGTTGAACTCCCTTCCATGTGATTAAAATTCACTCACTTAGAGATAATAAACCCTTTTAAAACAACTATATGTATATATAATGATAAAGAAAAATACTCAAAGAAAATACTCACATTGTAAAGTTTGTAATACCAAGTGTTTTTTTGTGCATCTGCTTTCTAAGCTCTTCTTAGGAAAAGTTTAAGAGTAGGAGATCCAGGCTAAAATGAGGTCTTTATCTTTATTGTGCAAGTACACTCCATTAGCCTGTACAGGGAAGATTAGCCCACCTCTTTCTGACAGTACTAGGACATGAGTAACTTTAAAAGCTGACAATGCCCCAGTGTCAATGGATGTAGCTCTCTAGACTACCATGATGAGTGCTTTCATCCTTGAAATACTATTATCTCTTGTCTCCTAGATACTGGATCTCAAAACATGACTAGAGAAGAGAAAAGGTAAGGTGATGGTCCCCATCTCTGAAAATCATATGAAGTGCTTGAAGCAAACCCTGGGAACGGTAGTTGAATTTAATAAATTAAGTGATTTTAATTCCTAATATATCTGTCTACACTGTTAAGTACCACTCCAGAATGTTTACCCTGTCGATGTTTGTATCTCATGATGACATAGAGGTTAGAGGTTTCAGCTAACCTATTTGCATTTCCTATGAAAACACTGTTGGATTCTTACAGAACTATTATTTTGCTTTATGGAACACTTATTAGATATATTGACTACATATACATATATATGTATACACACACATATATATCATATATATGAAATAAAAAACAGAAGCCCATATTTTTCAACTACTACAAAATTCAACCTAAAATGGTACAAGTCTCAAATACTGAAATCCTGAAATCAATAGAGGAACAATTCCCACACAGGTGTAGAAATAAATATGTCCTTTTTTAATATGAGACTCCAAAAACCACAGGTACCAAAGTTAAAATAAATGAACAAATCAAATTCTATCAAATTAAAAGTTTTTGTTCAATGAAAATAAAGAGATTACTTACTATGTTTAGAACATGGGGAAAACGAAGCTAGTAATCTGATAAAGATTTGAAAGAAATGATGGAGAGCTGCGCAAATGAAACTCCTTATACATGCTGCTGGGATAGCAAAAGCCGCCATAATAGGGGCTTCTCAAAAAAGCCTACTATATCATCCATCAATCTCCCTTCAACTATATATACCTTAAGGAAACAGCATATAAAGAAAAACTACATTTTTTACTATCCATGTTTACTATTACACTATTGGTGATAGGTAAGATACAGAATCAGACAAGATACTAATACAAGTATGACTAAAGGAAAGAGTGTGTATACAGACAGTGGAATACTATTCATCCATTAAAAAACAGCATTATTCTGTCATGTGCATCAAAATTGATAGATTTTTGCGCATTGTGTTAAGTAAAATAAGCCACATTGAAAAAAAAACATATACTATCTGTACTCTCAGATGTGGATGCTAAAAATGAAGCCCCCAATGTGGAATCCTTATTTCTAAAGACAGAAAGTTAAGATAGAGGGATGATGAAGGGAAAGGAAACACTGTGAAACCACAGAATAAAGAAATTCTAATGTTCAACAGAAGAATACTATAATCATCAATAATTGTCATTTATTTCATGAGTAACTACAGCAGCTAAAGTTAATTAATACAATCTTAAGAAGATAGAAAGATGAGCTACACTGAGTTAATCAGTACATACTGTATATATGCACTGAATATCACATCAAAACCTAAAATATAGACAGTTATTATGTATTGACCAAACACTTTTTAGATATCTAAAAAGACAGAAGTGCTACCTGCCATGGTTTCACCATTAAACACTGTAACCAGGTGCTGAGGTATCACACCTTCTTCCATCTTTATTTACAATAAAACACTCATTAACAGATGTATGTCTCAATATTCTGTGTACGTATTTTTGCATAGGAAGTTCACTGTCCTGGCCAGTGAGCCGGGGGCCAAATGTTTATCTTGATATTCCTCTTCTAAAAATGTCCTCACAAAGGCCAATGAGATGTACAGTCAAATCCCATCTTGTCGAGTCCATGATTTCAATAACTAAATTTCTTTCTTCAGGAACTCCTCCCCATCCTTAGCACCTAGTACTTACATATTTCATTGACTTAACACAATATTGTTTCAAATACTTTTAAAGTTGGCAGAATAAAAGAAATAAGAAAATATTATGTACTTTTAAATCAAAATTGTCAGGGACATAGATTTTTACAGTTTTTTCTTATGTATATTAATGAAATGCTTAATTTTCAACCAAAAAAATTTGACTTAAAATTCCAGTTTCTGATTTAATGTTCAGCTTAAAGTTTGTCATATATTAAAAAGTCTTCATCAATTGTTTCCTAAATCATTGAACTAGAATTTTTTACCTTTGAAAGAGAAATATGTACTAGTTGAACACCAGATTTAATGTATATTTGATAAAATAATATGATAGTAAAGCTTATTTTGTACTTACATACAAAATAGAAGTAAATATGAATATTCATGCTTCCTTCTGACAAAGGCTTAATTTATTTTTATAAGCATTGAGTTTCCATAGTAAAAAACTGATACTTGAATACTGATTATTCCTGATCTATTATTCCATTAGTTGACTAAGTAAATCCCTGAAGGGTTTTTAGAGGAAAACAGATACAATTTGAAAGAGCATATTGAATAAAAAACTTGATATAGAAGAAAAACAGGTAAAAATAACTGAATAATAAAAGGAAATGTTCTTTAGCAGAAGTTTAGTAAAATGTATATAAGTATTTGTTGTTAATCACCTTAAAATCTATAGACTAATAGTTTTAAATGCAGTTATGAATCTATATATATGAGCAAAATTTATTTCTCCTACCACCTACATGCCAGATCTCAAATATTTTATCCCCAATAGTTCATGCATTTATTCCCAAATAGGAATGGTGTACATGCCAATACATGATCATGTGCCCAATGCTATTTTTAAATCTATACACTTTTAGTTATGTTTATGTTCCCTAAATGTATGTTTGAGTGCATATACGAGGCATGCTTACATATACTGGTAACATCTAAAGTAACACACAGATATAGATATTGAGCACTGGAAAATGTAAGAAATAATGAGACATAAATGAACGGAATGTGAGTGATCTGTCAAATGATTTCTTAGTCGATGCACAGTTTAGTTTAAAACATACTGACAATATTTACTACTCTATGTGGTGCCTCCATTTTAAATAAAATCATAGCTTAAATTTATGTGAATATGAACTTTTTGGACACTTCACTCATCAGCATTTAGAATAAGGCCAACTCTTAATAAACTCCCTGTTTCCATGAGGAAGACCTCTTGGCTACTTTCAAATTACAACTCTTTCCTTTTATTGGAATATCTACTGTGCTATAATCTGGCATTTTATAACAAATTTCTGTGATTTTAAGCCAAAAGCAGAACTGAATTTAAAGAAGATAGTTGATCAACACTTATGAAATCTAGCTTAATTATGCTTTTCACAAAAACTGCCTTTTGTTGCAAACATGAAAATGGCAAGAGGATTTATGAAAGATTAGATATTCACTTTCATACTCATGGTTCAAAATTTCCTGAAATAGAAATAATTTATTTTAATGTTTGTTCTTATATTGCCTTTCACAGTGATGTTTCATTTTCCAGTTGTATAAGAGATGTCTTAAAATTACCATATTTTTTCTAAGTATAGCAACATTGCAATCAAGTAGTAAGTATGAATGTGAAGGATTTAGAATTGTCTTCATTGTTCATCTTCGTAATAGTTACATGTAACATTTTATAAAATACTGTATTTTCCAAAAATTAACTGAATGTCAGCTTCAATACTCAAATTCTCTCTCTTACTTTCTAAGGAATAAGTAAAGTCCATCGCTATGAGAAAGTTTTAAGGATGCAGTGTTAACATAGGGCTGTACTAAGTACTTGGCTACAGTACAGGCAGGCTAAAGCAAATTATGACACACAACTGCTTCAGAAAGACCAGAGCAGAAGTGACACAAGAAACAATACTATTCATTTTCACTTCTTGATTCATAGAATGGAGAGCTGGAAAATATATAAACTGATTTAACAACTAGGGGAAAGTAGACACTCGATACATAAATACAAATGTTACTGAAATTTCACTCCAAGGTATATACACATGTAAAAGTTTCTACACGTCAAGAGTTGTCAGATATCAACCAATGTGAAATCATCACCAAAATACTTGGAAAATTATAGTATTTCCATATAAAAGAAATATATGTACTTGTAGAAATATATACAGTAGAAAACTAACTGTCATACATGGGAAACATGGTTAAACCAAATATAAACTATAGAGAACCTCAAAAGACTGCATACAACATTTTATTCATTCACAAATTCAATAAAATCAGTCACATTTATATTTTTTAAAAGTGAGAAATATGGAATATCAGTTGATGCTTATCCTGAGAGGTGAGAGAAAGGGCTACAGCAAAATGTGAAAGAAAAGGAGGTAGGTGTGGTTTAATGTTTGTTACTATAAAACAAGGAGCTTCTATTTTCTTTAATTTCTTAACTACTAAATTTAACACAGAGATAAAATGATGAAGAGGGCCATGCATAGATGAGTGACAGGACTTATATAAAGGAATAATAATAACTAATTAAAATGGTGTGCACCAAGAGTTAACAAAATTCATGCTTCTGTAATTCAAATTCTTAATAACAAAAGCTAAGCTTTTAAATGCATCTTATTGACATTTAAACTACCTCCTTATAATTTATCAAGTTAGCTTCATCATGGAAATCTACCTTAAAATGTTAGAAGTTTCAACTTACTATCAATTTGCTCAACATCCTAATTTTTTACATTCTAAAGCAATTGAAGTGTTCTCCCTTCAAAATCCCTGGAATTAAATTTAAAAGATAGTTTGTATGTCACTTTAAAGTAGAAGCATAGTGTTTGAATAAGTTTGAGGAAAACCCATCTCAAAATAAATGCTACATTATTGTGTTTGCTTTTATAGATAATAAAGACAGCATGATGTAATTATTCAAGGAAATTATGAACTTATCAAATATTTCAACTTTTAAATTTATAGTTACATTCTTTAGTGCCAAATTGATCAAAATAAAATATTTCACACTGAATTCCCAGCCTGATTTCAATGTTATTAATACTATGATCCACTCAATCATAAGTTTACACATTTTCTGTAAAATTTTGGATTGAAACTCTCATTTTGTTAATAAGTTCCCTTCAGTTTAGCAAGATTCCATGGTTAGCAGACTACTCAAAAGAAATGACAAAAGAGGTTTACTATAAGAATTTGCTTAGCTAGACTGCTCATTTAGATTCTGACTAGATTAAAAATAAATATGAAAAAGGAATTATCCGATTTTTAATTAAATTGTGAAGAAGCCTTTAGATGGTTTTCTCTAATACTTTTTAATGATGAGTGCTGTGGGATAATGCTTTTGTACACAGTAAAGATTTGTCACTCATATGGTTTAATAAAACGCTGACTGGCCAATAAACAGGCAGGAAGTACAGGCGAGGCAACCAGACTAAGAGAGTTCTGGGAAGAGGAAAGGCAGAGACAGAGTCACCAGCCAGAAACAGAGGAAGCAGGGTAGAATGCTGCACTGAGAAAAAGTACCAAGCCATGTTGCTAAACATAAACAAGAATTATGGGTTAATTTAAAAAGTAAGAGGTAGTTAATAATAAGCCTACACTAGTAGTCAGTTTATAATCAATAAAAGCCTCTGTGTGTTTCTTTGGGACTGACGAGCTATGGACTGGGCAAGAGAGAGACTTCTGTTTACAAATGGTGCCCAAATGCTTGACAAGAATTTCCACAAAGACAGCTTTAAAAAAGGATTCTAGACAGACAAGAACAAAGTCAACTTCAACTTCTTGGTAAGTGTCTTTTCTCTGGCAGTCTCTGCTTGCTGGTAGTGAGCAGAGGTGGGGTTCCTTCCTGGCAGAGAGGCTTCCTGACTTAGCATTAGCGGCAAAACCCTCACAGTTCTTTTAATAGGCTGTGTCACCAAATATTACATGGTGTTTATGAGCAGCTGGCATCACACTTCTTTGTGGTGGCATGAACCTAGAAAATCCAGAGTTGTGTCAATAAATATGACTCCCCCAGTATCTCTTCCATGAAGCTAGATTCTCAAAAAGCAAAAGAATGGGGTGAAGCTAGCCACCAAAGTTGCAGCTTTAATCCTAGCTTAGCAGATATGACTCATGAGGTCAGAAAAAGACAGAGATATACAGTAAAGACATATTCAGATGGAAAAAAACTCTCAACAGCTTCAAGGCTGCTGTCTGAAATGATCTATCCTCACAGAATACTCCAGTGAGGGCTTGATCATAATCTTTAATTTTCTTTGGGTCTCCATAAGATTCAAATGCCCCAATCAGCAGGAAGTAACTTATGCTCACATTCCCCCCACAAAAAAAATGGATTACGGATATCTGTCTTTCTTTAGTGTTTTGGTTATAAGTTGTTATGGATAATGGTCAAAAAAAGAGCTAAACAAAGGAGATTAGATTCAGGGTTCTTGTTTTGAAAAGAAAAAAAGGGGAAGTGCTGGGGATAGTGTTCTTGCACACTGTGAAGATTTGTCAATCATACTGGTTTAATAAAACTGTGATTGGCCAGTAGCCAGGTAGAAAGTATAGGCGGAGCGACGAGACTAGGAGAATTCTGAGAAGAGGAAAAGGATAAAAGGAGTTGTCAGCCAGATGAAGAGGAAAGAAGATGAGCCTACCTCCCGGAGAAAACTTACCAAGCCACGTGGCTAAACATAGAGAAGAATTACAGGTTAATTTAAGGTGTAAGAGCTACTTAATAATCCTGAGTAACAACTGGTCAAACAGTTTATAATTAATGGAAGCCTCTGTGTGTTTCTTTGGGACTGAAAAGCTGTGGGACCAGATGGGACAGAAATGTCCATCTCAGATGATAATGTTGTAAACTGAAGAAAGAAATGCAGGAGGCTTTCCAGGGAATTGTACTCTAAATAGCATGAGGCTTCAAAAAAAAATTCCTCCAAATCTAATTCAGGTTCTTTACTAGCCAGCTCTGTGATTTGTGTCAGTTCCATCTATACTTCATCTTCCTTTCTTCAAAACTAATAGGAAGTTTTTAAAAAGCAATTCCTAAAGTTTTCTGCAAGCTTAAACCCCATGATTTTAATGCCTTTGGACTGAAGGAGAAAAACAAGACATTTGTAACACTTCAATGGGTATATTCTTTTATGAAATAAAATGTTGGTACACCTTACTGGCGTGATCTAACACTATAATACTTAACTGAAAACATCATTATAAATTCTGAAGTATTATCTAAAGCATGATGCATAATGTTTTTCCAAAATGCATTAAACTAGAATAGTCAGACAGTTATTTTACACAAGATGTGAGAGAGAAACAATGACTTGCTCCAAAAAGCATTAGGAGAATAATTATGAACCGATGGCCCACCTTCATCACATGCAAAGACGAGGAAATATCAAGAAATTTCCCATTGTGGTAGCCTTTACACATCACAGGTTTCTTCATCAGTAATCCTGAGGAGTTTCTGGGTAGGATGTGGTATTACGTGGAGTGAGGGAAGATGCTTTATTGGTAACAGCTTGCCATGGTGAGATGTCAAAGGTAGCCCTGTTAGTTTTATGCATATATGAATGTATGCTTTCTGGGTTAATGATATGTGGATAGGTATTTGATTATGTTCATTCATGCACACTCTGATGCTAATTCTCTCATACATACTTTTTAATGTTAATTCAATTATCATTCTTCTAAGCACAACTGTCTCCAATTATCCATTCATAATTACGTTTAATTCTCCAGCTTTGTGGTTCTTGCCAGAGCACTATCTCTGTATATTTTTATTAGACACCTGTTCCTTGCATGGTCCCAATCTGGTTCTACTAAAAAATATGTATCATATGGGATTCTTCACAGGTTTCAAGATATGTGAACCACTTTCTCTTCCAAGTTCACAAAAGTAACAAAACACCTAGAAAGGATATATATGTACCTGTTGCAAAATGAGAAAAAGCGTCGGAAATCCTTTAAATAGAATTCAAGATCAGTGTGATATTCTCAAACACTAATATTAGAAGAGACAGCTGCTAATCTTCAAATCTATATTCAAAAATTTTAAATTATCTTGTCATCTCCGAAAAAGTTCCATATCTATTGAAAACCAACTCTTTCTTCCAAGCTAAAATGTGGAATCTGGGTTTTCAATTTAACTAATCTCTTTTTTTTCAGTTGGGAGCAATTTAACCATACCTTGTAAGTTATTCCAGTTTTTTGTTTGCTTTTATTTTTGTTTTTCAAGACAGGGTTTCTCTGTAGCTTTGGAGCCTATCCTGGAACT
>LOJH01001230.1:4367-14483 GCA_001685095.1 Ellobius talpinus
TCTAGCTTCTTATTGGCTAACTCTTACATATTAATTTAACACATTTATATTAATTTGTATATCATCTTGTGGCTGTGGCTTACCGGCTAAAGTCCCCAGCGTCTATTTCCAGCAGGGTACATGGCTTCTCTCTGACTCTGCTCTTCTTTCTCCCAGCATTCAGTTTAGTTTCCCCCATCTAGCTCTGTTCCCCTATAGCTCTGCTATAGGCCCAAAGCAGTTCCCTTATTAACCAATGATATTCGTAGCATACAGAGGGGAATCGCACATCATTCATGATCATGTATGGTGGGATATTTGCTTGAGTCGGGGCAGTGTGCCAGTGGTTACAACAGCCACTGAGGAGTGTGACGTCCTCTCCCACCACAGCCTTTTACTCTGTATAGGTCCTCTGAGAGGGCTGAAGCCTTATGAGCATCCCTCAGCGATCTGTGATAGAATGTTGATGGGCTGTGAGTTTGCAGTGTAATAGCCATGTCACAGACAGAAGTCTGCATTTTACAGTGCTCTTCCCCACCCTCTAGCTTTTACATTCTTTCCACACCATCTTCTGTGGTGTTCCCCAAATAGAGGGATGTTATAGATGTCCCATTTAGGGGTGAACACTCACCAACACATTGACAAGTTCTGTGTTTTTATATTAATTGTCACCCACCATAAACAAACCTTTAGCCAGAGCTGAGAGAAGCACTGATTTATTGGTAGAAACACAGATATTTAGAGGGCAGTTTGATACCATGTCTATTTAGCAAAACAACAGTTGTAGATAGTAGGTTCTCCCTATAGCCTATAATCTCTCGAGCTATACACTTTGAGTACATTTATAGTACTTACAGTATGAGGTATGGGCTCCTCCTAAGGAGTAGACCTAAAATCCTATCAGAAAGCACTTGGTTACTGCTTTAATGGCCATGCCACTATTGCACCAGTGAATATCGCTTACAAGGCAAATTAGTACAATAGTTTCCAGGTTTTAGAGTTGGGTAAGACCATTGATAAGCTTTTTCTCCTAGCAGCATGCATATATTGCACTTCAGCAATAGAATCTTATCATCTAGTTCTAGCGGATGTCAAAGAAGAATGGCAAGAACTTGTCATATTTTGAGGCCTCGCTGAGACTGTCTTAGGGTTTCTGTTGCTGTGAAGAAATACCATGATCACAGCAACTTTTATAAAGAAAAACCTTTAATTGGAGTGATTTGCTTACAGTTCAGAGGTTCAGTCCATTATGTATATGGTGGGACATGGCAATGTGCAGGCAGACATGGTGCTGGAGAAGTAGCTGGGAGTCCTATATCTTGTAGGCAACAGGAAGTAGTCCTCTAACACTGGAGGTATCTTAAGCATATACGAGACCTCAAAGTCTGCCTCCACAGTAACACACTTCCTCCAATAAGACCACACCTACTCCAATAAGGCCACACCTCATAATAGTGCCACTCTCTTTGGGGGCCATTTTCTTTCAAACCATCACACTGATCAATTGCCGATAAGGGGATATAACTGATACTGGGATTATTTTTGTTACTAATATTTCTTCTAGAAACCTTATATGCAGCCACACAGGAAATTTTCCTCCAAATATTTTTTAAATTATTTTTAAAAATATTTAGCTCTTGCATTTATGAGTGTGTATCCTAAGGCATGCACCTGAACACAAAGGTCAGAGGACAATTTATGAGATGAGCTCTCTTATTCTACCAGTTCTGGGCATTGAATTCAGATTGCCAGGCTTGGTAGCAAACACCTTTACCTACTGAGCTATCTCACTGACCCTAACATATTTTTAGTTGTCTTACAAAATGAGTTCCCATTTTTATACACCTTTTGTTTGGATGATCCCTCCACTGTACACTCTTACCCCCATCATCCCACCCCAATCCACACTTACACCCTTCCATCTCCAGTATTTCCCCTCTGCTTCCCTTATCACCCACATTCCACTATCCTTCCTTGCTTAAAGAACCAGCACCTTCCATGGCTTCTTTGCCACTTCTGGGCCTCTGTAAGTATTCCATCTTAAAGGCAAAATCTAAAAGTTTAAAGCTAGGGTCTATATGTGAGAGAGAACACGGAGTGTTTGTCTTTCTGGGCCTGAGTTACTCCGCCCATTACAGTATTTTCCAGTTCATCATTTACATGTAAATTTCATAATTTCATTTCTCTTTACAGCTGAATAAAATTCTGTTGTGCATGTATATCACCTCATTCTTAAGTTTTATGAGTCCTGCATTGTTGTTCCATGGAATATATATTACAGCGCAGCTCTTAGATGTCTCCCAAAGGCTCCAGTGTTGAGGCTTGATCCCTAGAGGATGGTGCCATTGAAAGGTGGTGGAACTTTGGGAAGCAAGTTAGGCATTGAGGGTGTTCCCTGAAAGGGATATTTGGGACCTTGGCTCCTTCATTTTTATTTTAACTTCCTGGTCAACATGAAATGAGCAGTTTTGTTCAGCCACAAGCTCCCTACTGGGAGGATGTGCCTCCATAGGTCCCAAAACAACAGAGCTTACCCTCTGTGGAATAATGTATCTGAAGCTGTAAGCCCAAGCAGTCTTTCATTTTAATTTGTTAATCTTGGTATTTTGTCACAATAATAAGAAATAGCACAACATACTTATAATTTTAATGCATATACATTCAAATGTCTTAGTGACTTACTGAAATTAGATTCACATTTACTTTTGCCTATGAAAAGTCAATCCACTTATACTTTTTTGTATCTCTTCTTGTCTTCCAAATTTGATTAATTACATAATTTTTATGCTGTGAAAGTTTATATTTACTTTTTTTGGTAATTTTGTGTTCTGTGTACTTAGTTCTTTGAAATTTAAAAAGTAGTCCTATGCTTATGCAAGTAACAATTACCTCACTATTGTGCTGGCTAGTTTATGTCAACTTGCCAAAAGCCAGAATCTCTGCCAGCCAATTGCAGATGGGCCACTCCTGGGCAGGTGGTCCTAGGTTCTGTAAGAAAAGCAGACTGAACAGGCCATGGGGAGCAAGCCAGTAAACAGCTCCCCTCAATGGCTTCTGCTTTCGGGTTCCTGCCCTGTTTGAGTTTCTATTCTGACTTCCTTCAATGACTAACAGTGATAGGGAAGTGTAAGCCAAATAAATCCTTTCCTCCCCAAGTTGCTTTGGCCGTGGTGTTTCACCACAGCAATATTATTGCTAACTAAGACAGTTGGTACCAGGACAGTGGGGTGATGCTGTGACAGGCCTGACAATGTTGTTTTGGGGAGGATTGTGGAAGGACTCTGGGACTCTGGGTTAGAAAGGGCATTGGGTCTTGAGAGCCCTATCGGGCTCCTCTGTAGGAGCTTGGGCGATGAGAACCTTGACAGTGGAGGCCTGGCTTGTGACGTTCAGAAGGAGGCAAAGACTCTTCCAGGCCATTTGTGTGAAGAATCTGTGGGTGTTTGATCAGCTACAGCTGAAGAATAGACTGTGATTTACAAGAGATCAGAACAAGTAAAACTGTTGCTCTGCTGGGACAATTGATGCTGGAGCTAAGAAATCAGTGATGATTAAGAAGAGACCAGGATCATTGAGGCAAAATCTTCTAGCAAGTGCTTCGTCAGAGTCAGCACATGGAAGCTGTGCTCCAGAGACGGCCAAGGTTGTTCTTCTTTGCACTTGTAAGAGTCACCCAGGTGGCACTGGTTTTGAAGTCATGAAGGGGTTGTGGAGAGCAGCTGAGGCTTGGCACTGTGGGAAGGGCTGGAGTCCCCGAAGAGAGCCTGGGAGAGGCTACTGGTGAAAGTACATCTCAGTTGCACAGGACAGCCCAGCATGGTGGAGATGCCAGGACTATGGGATGACCACCAAGAACAGTAGCAGCAGGAGAGTGGAGTTGGCTGGAGCCTGGAAGACAAGCTGTGTGTGCTACAGAGGGTGGAGCCAGAGCAGTGACCCAAGCCCTTGGA
Source organism: Ellobius talpinus (assembly GCA_001685095.1). Lineage (NCBI taxonomy): Eukaryota > Metazoa > Chordata > Mammalia > Rodentia > Cricetidae > Ellobius > Ellobius talpinus. The sequence goes on from LOJH01001230.1 coordinate 8,297, forward strand.
GCAGCCCAGAAGACAGTGTGTGCATCCCAGGTAAATCAACCCTAAGTTACTTACATGTTTGGAGTTTGATTTTGCTTTGTTCAGATTTTGATTGTGCCTTGGTTCTTTCCTTTTGAAATAAGAAAGTATGTAATTTATTTTATTTTATAGGAGTCCACAGTAGAGAGACTTGTACACTTTTCAAGAAATTTCAGAGATTTATGCAGACTTTGGATTTTTAAAAGAAATCCAATATTTAAAATATTTTAAAGAGACTTTGAACTTTCAAAAAATATTTATTTATTTATTTATGTATTTATTATATGTGTATTGGCGTTTTGCTTGCATTTGTATCAATACGAGGGTGTTGGATCCCTGGAATTGGAGTTACAGACAGTTGTGAGCTACCATGTGGGTTCATGAATTGAACATGGTCGTTAGAGAAGAGGGAGACTCAACTGAGAAAATGCCTCCATACGATTGGGCTGTATGGAAGTCTATAGCGCAATTTCTTGACTGATGGAGGAGGGCCCAGCCCACTGTGGTTCGAACTATCCCTGGGCAGGTGGTTTTGGTTTCTAAAAGCAGGCTGAGCAAACTATCAGGAACAATTCAGTAAGCAGGACTCCTCCCTCCGTGGCTTCTGCATCAGCTCCTGCCTCTAGGTTCCTGCTCTGAGTTCCTGTCCTGGCTTCTTTCAGGTGATTAACAGTGAGTGATATGTAGGTATAAGCCAAATATCATAGGGTTTCTTTTGCTGTGAAGAGACACCATAACCACAATAATTCTTTTTTTGTTTGTTTATTTTTGTTTTTGAAGACAGTGTTTCTTTGTGTAACAGCCCTGGCCTTCCTAGAACTCACTCTGTAGCCCAGACTGACCTTGAACTCAAAGAAACCCACCTGTCTTTGCCTCCCAAGTGCTGGGATTAAAGGTGTGCACCACCACTACCCGGCCACAGTAGCTCTTATAAAAGAAACTATTTAATTGGGGCTTGCAGTTTCTGGGATTTAGTCCATTATTATCATGGCAGTACATGGCGGTGTGTAGGCAGACGTGGTGCTGGAGAAGGAGCTGAGAGTTCTACCCTTGATCTGCAGGCAAAAGGAAGTGAATGTATACAACACTGGGTATAGCTTGAACATATATGAGACCTCAAAGCCTGTGGCCACAGTGATATACTTCAAACAAGGCCTCAAACAAGGCCTCACTTACTTCAGCAAAGCCAAACCTCCTAATAATGCCACTCCCTATGGGACAAGCTGTCAAACACAGGAGTCTACGGGGGCCCATAGCTATTCAAACCACCATACCAAACAAACCCTTTCCTTTCCAGGTGGCTTTGGTCATGATGTTTCATTACAGCAATAGTAACCCTACCTAAGACAACCATCAAGGAGTGTGTGTTTGGACCTAAGATTGAGAAACTGAGCTTGGCTGGCCAGCCTTTTCTCCTCACATGAGGATTCTTCTGAGCATGAAGTTTAAAGAATTGTTTTAATAATGTCTTTAAGTAGCATGCATCACTTATGAAACAACCATATTCATTCCTAGTCTATCTCTGGTGCCTCTGTTTCCTCTCCAAACAATTTCTTTGAATAATTATTTTTCATGTGTAATTAATTCACGGCAACAAATTTCCTCACCTTTGCATCTCTGTAAATGCATTTATTTTGCATGTGTGTGAACTTATATGTGATCATGCACCGAGACACACGAGCCTTGTCCTGCCCTGCTCTCTTCTCTTTCTCTCTGCCTGTGATCTCCAGAGATGGGTCAAACAGATTCTCAACAGGCTTTGCCAGGCTCTAAACCCATGATTACTAGGTCAGGTTCCCTTGGCACAACCACATCTCTTTGCATCTCTTTAAACCTCTTTTATCAAAATCTGGTCTCCCTGGATCTTCATGTCTTTGTGTCTGAAGACCCCTACATCATATGAGACTTCATTAAGTGTATTTGTTTCTCTTGTAAGGGTGTCCATCATGATCCTTGGGGTGCACAAGGAAGAGGTATTGCCTCTTTACCCCTCCAGTGAGACACAGATTTATAAGGAATTCTAAGTTCGCAGGCATTTCTGGCTTTGGTGGTACATGCCTATTACCTTGGCAGTTTGCAGGTAGAGGCAGGAGAGTCTCAGGAGAGTCTCAGGGTGAGGTCAGCCTGGGCTGTGTAGGGAGACCTTGTCTCAAAAACAAATGAGAAAGGTAATAAAAACAACAAGAAAACAAGAAACTTTTTGTTGTTGTTGTTTGTTTTTCAAGACAAGGTTTCTCTATAGTTTTGGAGCCTATCCTGGAATTAGCTCTTGTAGACCAGGCTAGCCTCGAACTCAAGAGATCCACCTGCCTCTGCCTCCTGAGTGCTGGAATTAAAGGCGTGCATCCCCACTGCCCAGCAACAAGAAACATTTTAAGGCTCTGTTCTGTTTACTTTTGAAATATCAAATATTGATGAAAATTCTTTCAATCCATCATTATTATTTTATGGATAGCTCATTTTCTGCCTCCTGATAGCTGTGTTTCCTTTTGATCCTCAGGTCTTTGAAACTTAATCAGACCATGTCATGAAACGGCTCTTCTTTTCTTTTCTTTCTTCCTTCATGCTATTTTGTCAGCTAGTAGGTCTTGTAAGACCCATGCCCTTCCTTCAGGTCAGAGGATGTCCTTCCTATCATGTCTGTGCTTTTTATTTCTTTCCTTGTTAGTCTCCACCTAATGGCTCTAAAGTCCCCACCAGCCAGCTTTTGACCTCACATGAATTCAGTTCTCACATTTGCTAGCTTGTCTTGTACCATATTCCCCAGGCTTCTTTGTGAGTGGATGGATGTAGACACAAGTCTTGACTCTCTCATATTTGTTATCTTCTTAGGCTATGATTTGATAGGTTTCCAAGTTTTGTTTTTTTTAAGATCTCTTTGTTTTGTTTGTAATGCATTCAGTTATTCAGATTTTTCCATTGAGTTTTTAAATTTAAATGTTATGCTTTTCTGTTTCCAAGAATTAGTTTTTTGTTCTCTGAGAACCATAAGAAAAACAGCATTTTGTTTTTGGTTATTGGATAATTGTCCTCATGAATCTTTACTGAAACTAATTGAAATTTAAGCAAAATTATCTTGTACTTTCTGACTAATCTCTTTTCTCTCTGAGGTAAATTACTCCCTTTTCTTTTTTTTGTAATTTCACAGAATATTTAATAATTCTTTGAATGTGTCCCCAAATATATATATATCCTTAAGCATTCTTGAGCCTTTAAGAGAAATTAGAAAACTGGTTTTCATTTTAGTGACAATCTTTTGAAATATCACTTCCGGGTTCCAGAACATCTCGTGTAGCAAATGATGTCAAAAATCCATGTTTGCCTCTGTATTTATTGTGCCATTTGGGCCTTGTGCTCACTAAATTACATCAGGCTAGTGCAGGATAATAACTTCTACAAACACCAGCTGTCCCATGGTTAAAAACTGTGGCATGCTTCTGTTTTACTCATAGGTGAGTGAATGCATGATGTGATATTGAAATTATCATCATCTCGAGAAATGAAAGCCGTTAACAAGTGTTGGGAGATTATAACATAAACTGGGAATCTTAGGGTAACCTAAAATGACTGGGCACCCTATTCAAGGCTGAGCAGCTTTTATTTATTTTTAATTTAAATTATTTTTTATTTACATTTTTTTAGAGAGAGGACTTCACATCGCTTAGGGTGGTTTCAGTGTAGCTCTGAAGTCAAGAATGACCTTGAACTCCTGCTCCCTCTGCCTGCCCCTCCTGAGTTCTGCAACCTTGGCACCCTGCTAATCTTGCGCTCCTGGGAATCGAACCTGGGATTTTGTCCATGCTAGGCAAGAAGTCTACAAACTAAGCCTGGTCCCCTGCTCTAAGAGAAGCAGCACTCACACTTTTCTCCAGGGCAGTTGTATTGTCCCTGTCCTCTTTCTGCTTCGCTTGGAGTGCCTCCTTCTGATACAAGACCCCCTCGAAGCAGATCTCTCCTCTCTCCAGGGAGAAATTCTCAAGCTTTCACCAGAAGGCAAACTGTTAGGTGATCTGCAGGAATGGGTGGGAGAGTGGGGGCGGGAGCTTCATTGGTTCAGCTGCTCCGAAGGCAGTTCTTTTAATTAATTGCTCTCATGGTTTCTCACTCCCCTCCCTGCCACCTCCTCCTACCCCTAGCTTTGCATTTGTTGACTCTGAGCTTGGAACTTGGCCAGGATTCTACTGCAGGAGAGTCTCATTTCGCTCACTTGGGTCTCCTGTGCTTTCTGCTCCACAGTAATGCCTCCATTGCTCGTCCACTTAAGTTGTACTCTACTGTTTTTGAACAATTTTCATTGCCTTATTTTTTTTCCCGCTTGTCTGTTCAGTTGTGGGGTCCTGGGAATGCATATGTGATAGTCGTGAACCCTTCCTCTGAGTTACAGCCTCAGCCCTGGTCTCATATTTCAAAACTTACCTTGGCTATTCTTTATTCAGAGTCTTTGGAAGAAAGTGATGCAGCTATCTGCTTTCGGAACATCACTGTAAACAAGAGCTCACTGCTCTATGACTTTGAATTTGTATCTGAAGACAGATGTTTCTGCTCTCCTGTGCCCAACCTTGACGTAATAGCTCTGTTACGCTGAGAAAGACCCCTTAGGAGACTGCCACCCTTTCTGGTCTCTCCTACCTGTCCCTAAATAAACTCCAAACCCTTCAGTCTAGGAAGGAATGGATGCTCAGGAGAGAATTGAATGAAAACTCTGCTCGGTCTTTAGTACACTGTCTTCTCAGTTCACACCCAGATTGAATCAGAGATTCTCAAGTCTTTTAAGTAGAAGATTTTCTCTGGATGCCTTTCTGGGTCCTTTTTTTTTCTGCCTCCTAGAAAGCCACCCTGGCCTGCAGGGAAGAATACACATTTTCCTCAAGGGTGATGTGTAAGCATGTGTTTATGAATCCAAGCTATGAAGGCTGAAGAGAGACTAACCAGTGTCTAGATCAGGCAGAGTTAATGATCTCATTGGTATTTGTAGAGGAGTTACCATTTTTGGTTAAAGTGTTGACAAAAGACACAAGAATTAAGACAAATAATAATACAAGCCCCCATTCTTCATAACAGATAATAAAGGACACATGGAATGGAGCGGTGATAGACACAGGGAGAGAAAGAGAAAGAGAGACCTAGAGGAATGGGTTTGCCGTCAATCCTGCTGTGAGCATTGCCGATGCACACAAGTCAATCATTATGGGTTTCCTTTAACTCGAATTGGCTTCCATTACATGTAGTCCAGAGCGCTTAACCAGTATCACAACAGCTGAGTGGAACTAACCCAATGGAGGAAGCTAGGGCTGGTGGTGGCCACGGTGGCCATGGGGGCAGATGCCAGGAGTGCTATGTGGAAAGAACGTCTTGTGAGAATACCTGGAAACAAGAGTCATATGGCAGGTACGTGGCAGAATTTCCCGACCCTGCTGTCCTCCAGTGGAGTGTGCACAGCTGTCTTGTAAGAGACAGTAGAAGGGGCTGCTACTTGCTCTGTGTTCTCATAGGACAAGAGGATGTCATTGCTCTCGAAGAAACTCACACTCCTCAGGGCAGGAGGTTGAATACAAATATCTATGAAATGAAATCTTGAGATACATATGTGAGCTGAGAATGCAAGCCACCAACCATCAGGGGTGCAGGTGTGCATGCAAAGAGGGCCAGGATCACTGGGAGTTCCAGTCAGGATATCAGAGTGTTTACAGATTGGAATCCAGAGCAAGGTATAGTTCTTTTGGGGACCACTGAGGACCCCAGCTATATGTTTCAGGAAGTTGAATTGGAGGGTAATGGAAAGCAAGCTTGGATTGATAGTTTGAGCCAGCTTAGAGGAAGGTTTGAGTGTCTAATGGGTGGAGACTTTATCTCAGAGGTAGTAGAGAACTTGAAGATGAGGAGGGGTAAGGCACATAATAAATAACATTAAGGGATGATTCAGTTGGGGCGTGAAGTCAGAAGGCCAGGGCACTTGATGAAGGTTGGGCTGGGGCAGCAGCAGGGGCAATGGCATTTATTTATATGGGCTTGAGTTCTTCAACGTGAGGAGTAATAAAATCAAACAAAAACAAAGAAAGAAAAGGGAAAGAAGAGAAACCAAACCAAAAGAGCAAGAGTGGGCCTCTCAGTCTGTCAGACAGAATGGGCCTGTTGCCCCGCGGAGGCCAGCTCTGCAGACAGAATGGGC
>LOJH01001230.1:15471-33162 GCA_001685095.1 Ellobius talpinus
AGTGGGGCTCAGGAAGTCTTCCTTCCTTCCTTCCTTCCTTCCTTCCTTCCTTCCATTCTTTTTTGAGACAAGGTCTCATCTGGCCCCAGACTAGCCTCAAATTCACTAGGTACCCTAAGTGAACTTCCGATTGTCTTGCTGCCTCCTCCAAGGGCTGGGATTATAGGTGTGCATGGCCACAAATTGCAGCTCTGCCAGTGGCTAACTGTAGTGCTTCCGTCTTGAAGATCATCAATTCCTTAGTTGTAGACTGGGAAACACAGTGCTTGGGTGATGAGAGGTGTTTATGGGATACATTTAACATATCAGTTGACATGTTGATGGTCAATGATGTGTGTGTGGGATGCAGTGGAAGTCTCTCTCTCTCTCTCTCTCTCTCTCTCTCTCTCTCTCTCAGCACTATGCAAGGTCCCATTCTCCCGCTTTCCTGCTTTCCTCCCTCCTTGGTGCAGCCACCTTCACACCTCATGACAAAAGAAGCAGAGAAAATGGTCTTAATGGTTCCCAGCTAGCCAAGGTAGGTTTAAGAAGCACGAAGAGCAGTTAGTGGACCTCTTAATGCCCATGGGGCATGGCTGGCTGTAGACCCTGTAAGCACTTCCTGTCCTGTGGATAGCGTCTGTTATTCCTAAGTGCCAGGCACTGGGGTATTGTTTTAGGCACCTCTTGACTCTGCAAATAGAATTACAGGGCCTTTTTCAATATTCACCCTTCCCGGGAACCATTTCCCCTCTCACCAGGGCAGGAACAGGACTGTGACGGCGGCGTAGCTCCTCCCTGGGCCGTGTCTGCAGGGGCCAGGGCGCACCTGTGGATGAAAGGCTCAACAGAACTTGAAGTCATTATCGTGATCAAGGACGAAGGGAACCTTTTCCGTGTGTAAATGCGGATGAGCTCTCGGTTTCTGTGATAGATGTGTTCCCAGAGCCAGTACAGCAGTGTTGAATTCTTTTTTAAAAATCTGAAAGACCTGCAGGCTCTTCGCTCCTTTTCTTAAATCCATTTCCCTGTTGAGATGAAAAATGTAATACTTTTCAGCTTACTTTAGACTTTCTTCAAAAGTATTTCTGGAAAAGGATCCTTCATGTGGAGCATATGAAAACTGTCAGAGCATGGGAGAGAGCGAGGTTTGAAAAACACGCTAATGGACCGCCATTATGCCGCGGGGAGGTCCTCGAGAGCAGAGAAACACAAGCTGTGAANGCGAGCACAGAACCTATGGATTAATAGAGGCACCCGGTCCAGTACTAAAAAAATGCGAACAAAGCGACATGAGAAATAATAACAGCCGAGTTTTACCTTGCTGCATGCTCAACATGACTTGTTTTAGAATCTGACAAATGGCAATCAAGGGTCCACTCAGCCAGCCACATGCCACTTTAAGGTTTCAGGTGACTCAGTGTCCTCGCCTATAAGATGGCTGCAAAGTGACTTCCTCATAGGGTTTTGTCCTTATTAAGGAATTATGCATGTAGACTGTGTAACTTACTCTCTGTATAATAGTGGGCAATAAATGCTAGCTTTAGAGTCCTAGCTGTGTGGTTATCTCTAACAAGAACCGGACAGCATCATGGGATTCTTTGGAGGGAGAGGCCAGTCCGCTTTCCCAACTATGGCTGTCTGTGTGATGTCTTTGTGTTGCTCGAGGCCCACTTAATCCCACCACCCACCAAAATTTCTTGCATGTATCTTGAGTTTCTCTGCGAAGGTCCAAGACCTGGAGGTGGAGTGCACACATGTGTACTGAGTCCTGTAACAACATGAGATCCAGGAAGCTCGATTTGTGACTTCTTTGCCCTTAGGCCAAGGCTGGGAGGCAGTGACTGAGCTGGAGTCTTGAGCTAGGGTCAAATATGAATCATGGGAGTGTCTGAAGGAAAACCAGGAGTTGTTCAAAAACACCCTGTAGGAAAGAAATGGTCAGCCACATGGTTTCTGTTGAATGTTCCCTTAATTAGCCTCTAGGAAGGTGCCACAAGCCTCTGCAGGGTTGGGACAAAGACAAGCCTGTTATGGATGTCCCCTAACTCCGGAAGCAAACCTTGTTCCCCCCCCCCAAATAACTCCAGAACATTACATGGCATTAACAAGTTTCCCAGGACAGGGACTTGGAGTTTATTACTTGTTCACATTGTCATCAGAAATTAATTTTGTCCCTGAAAGACAAATTGACTGGTAGCTTATGAAGTTAAATGGGAAGAACAAGTGTGCATCTGTTTCTCCTGCATTTTGTCTCCTTGGTGTCTTACATATAAATGAATCAGAGTGTTCAAACTTAAATTAAGATCTTTGGCTAGATAAACAGTTAAAACTGGTTCCCATAGCTACCTCTCACACATAGCTGTGATTGCATTATAATCCCCTAGTAATCAGCTCTAAATGAAAGAAAGATGATAAGGGTGCTCTTTTCAGTTTCCAGTACTGATTTTTATTAGCTCTCAATCAGTCCGGGGCCGCGCTGTCTTTCATCACATTGTGGAAGTGTTTGTAGAATCATTAGAGTAATAAAGTGTAAATCTTACCGAAGTGCATTTTTCTTGAGGTGTTTTATATAACGAAAACTCTGAAGATTACACTGGCTGGTACAAGGAAGATTTGTTTCTGCGACGAAAGTAAGAATGTAATGGATGCTAGATTCATTTAATCTCGACCAGAGCTGAAACCTAATGAATTATCCAGGTTAGGTAAAGTGGCCTCTGCACATACGGAAGGCCATAGTCTCGGACTTCAGTGGTCACACGTGGCCATAACACAGATTTGCATGGAGTTTGCCCTTGTTCTCCCTCCAACAGCCCTTCAATGGGGAGCCCTCACACCTACAAACCCCATACCCACAAAACTGTGAGCTTGGCCATTCGCTGTGGGATTTCTTAAGCAAACTGGCATAATCAGGTAAAACAAGGTGTTTTGTCAGCACCGAAATTACATGAAATAAATTTTAGTTTAATAATGTGTGCTCGCCCCATTCCTTGTTGGATAGCACAGTGGCTGGTCTTCTTGGCTTCATTTTGCAGGCTGTTTGGTGGGGACATGCTAAGTCAGGAACTTACAGCATTAGTTCTGGATTTTTCTACGTGTGTCTAAGAGGTGATTGTATATAGAAGCACTCGTGCTAACTTTCCCATGTGTGGTAGGGTGTTCATAGATTTTTTTGGGTACCATGTGCAATGTGCAGAATTTCTAACCCAGACAAGTCTCTCCTTTTTTATGGGCTTCATGGCAAATATTTGACAACATAGTTTACCCACAAAAATGCTTGCAAATGTTGGGTTTTATGTTTGTATTAGACCAAGAGTGTCCCCACATTTTAGTGACCAGACATTCAGTCTCACCCACGGGGTACAAAGCATCATCTAATGGAACATCATTAGATCATCTATCATCATCCGTAAGAGCTGATAGAGATGTGGCAGCTTTGTATTTAATTTTAAGTTACACATGAAAAAGACAGAGGCTTTGCCTGAGATAATTATCACAGGTCCCCTGTTCATGTGGTGTTAATATGAATCTTAGCAACAAGCAGAGTGTCTGCAGGATTCAGGTAGCCAATCGAGTGCCACCATGAAGACATCCCCAGGTGCCTTCTTGGTTTGTATCTGAATGTAGAATTCTATCTGTTGAAGAATTTGAGCCCAGATAGAATTTTCTAGAAAACAAGAAGAAATCACTTGGTTAAGGTGGGTCAAGATGATTAAGGAAAATCTTTTTTTTTTCTTCTTTTTTAGCCCTTAGATAGTCTTAAGAAAGACATCAAGGGAAGTATACCACTTATATTTAAAAATGTAAGAGCCTGAATCCAAGTGTTGGTTCTCTTTTTTTTTAAAGAAAGCAAATACAATATTTTGCTGATGATGGCGCTTTCTGTATATGTTTGCATGTTGGTACTTAAATGCAATATGTCTGGAAGATGTTGCTATTTCACACTCCACGCACAAGAAAGAGTAAATTGTAGGTCCTGATTATCAACAGATAACAAGACATACTGTATATAAATAAATGCTCAGCATCAAAACCCATTATTGGATTAGCTCTATAATCATGTCTCAGGCTGGAAGCCTGTGCTGACAAATGAACACTTTTCATTTGGCTCAAGGTCCTCATCAGCAACGGAACTAATTTTACATTCTCACCCATTAAGTGAATAAGATGTGGAAAAAGCTGTCTGCTTTTTGAAGTGTAAATTTGCTGCTACAGGCTGCAGACCAAAGCGCTTTTGAAGCAGGCAAATGAGATCATCTCTAGGGACATGCAAACCTCACAAAGTTTAGGTCATTTCTGCTGAAGGGACGAGGTGTGTGTCTGTGTGCTTGCTCCCAGGCTCACATGACTGAGGTGTCTGTGGACCTTGGGCTGTGTGGCTTCTCTTGGCCGTAGAGGATGAATACTTTGTGAGACTGGGATTCACTTGGGAGATTGGTTGCCCTCTTCCATAGAAGCCAAGGCCTCATAGAGCTGGCAGAGGGTCTGAGATGAAGCACCTAGGGCTCCACGGGGTTGATGGGTAAAACATGCCTTCTCATGAGAAAAGGGGTCACCCTTGAGAAGGAGCAAGCTGTCTGCACTCATCTGTTCCGAGTTACCCTAAATATGTGGTGTATCAGAGACTCCGCAGTTCTGTCTCCAGCACAGACCTCTCCTTGGAAATCTAGAATTCCACAGACTCTATGAACTTGTCATATCTGTGTGGAGGGTTCACGTGTATCTCGACTTTCATAGTCAAGGAAAACCACAGTGTACCACTGCGAAAATGTCTTACCTTTTAATTTCATCAGTTGTCTCATTATCCTCCTTGCTCCATCCAGAAATTCTTTATTACTCACTTTTAAATTAGTGTTTACTGGTTGTACAAAAATAACGTCTTGGCATTTTCTTATGTGTCTGAAATAGACTTTGATAATTTCCACCCTTTATTGCCTCCTATTGACACTTCTCCTAGTGGGTCCCCTTTCTCTTCTCAAATGTTCTCTGTTATAGTTTTATATTTTAAAAAACTCTAAATTCTGTGGCTGATAGAAAAGGTGGCATTTATCTTTCTATGACTGAGAGAAAATGTGGCATTTGTCTTTCTGGATGAGAGAAAACACAGCATTTATCTTCCCGAGTCTGGTCCATTTTGCTTAGCATCATGGTCTCCAGCGCCACTGTTTCCTGTAAACCCTAGCATTCGATTCTTCTTTACGTTTGAGTAATACTCCATTGTATACACATACCCACTTCTGTTTTTGTTTTTGATTCTTTGATACAGGGTCTCTGTACATAACCCAGGCAGACCTTGAATTTACCACTCTTCTACCTTAGCCTACCAACTGCTGAGATTGTGGGTGTGTGCCAGCACTCTCTGCTTAATGTGCCACATTTTGTACATTCGTCCTTTGATAGGTATCTAGGTGGTTTCTCTAATTTATCAAGCTAGAAGATCAGAAGCTGTTCCTTTTGCTTTCCAGTATTTTTATTACTGTCTGTCTCTGTCTCTCTGTGTCCCTCTCTGTGTACCTGTACAGAGGTCAGAGGAAAACTTACTGGAATTGGTTCTCGCCTTCTGTCGTGTGAGTCCTGGGGATCAAACTCAGGTCATTGGGCTTGGCAGCAGGTGCCTTTATCAAATGAGCAATAGCTATTGCCCCTAGAAGTTATTCTTGCTTTCCACCTTCCCCCCATAAATTAGGTACAGTCTTTCAGTATTCAGACTAGGTTATAAAAAACAAAATGCCTGTGGATACTGAAGCACCGTCTCTCATATTTGCCACAATGACGTCACCCTCTGCGACCTTACCCTTACCACGCCCACCTCACTCTAACCATGCCCACCTTACTCTAACCACGCCTACCTCATGCCAGTCCATTCTTCACAGGCATATGGGATCAGTGTTCCAAAACTGTGTGTGCCATGGGAATGTTGGGCTCTTGTTCAGTTGAATCCTAAATGCATATTGATATCTTCTGAATGTGATCATATTTGGAAATAGAGCCACAGTAGATGTAATTGGTTATGATGACATCATACTGCAAGAGAATAAACCTCTCTGCAATACAGCCTTTGTCTTTTAAAAAGACTGCCCTGCAGTGAGTGGTAGGCAAACAGTCATGCTCAGAGGGAGATGATATGCTAGCTCAGATGGACATTTCCTGAAGACTTCCAGAAACCACCAGGATCTGGGAGAGAGATCTGAGGCTGAGTTTTCCCTCTGAGCCCTTAGAAGGCTGATCTTGAACTGCTAGCCTTTAGACCGTCCTGTGTGGCGTTCATGCTGTTTGCTCGAGCAGCTGACTACAGCATAGACTCACACCCTCTCTTGTTCTGATCCCCAGATCCCATACTACTTATATTCAAACTCAAATATTTATCATAACTAATCCAACTTCATAATGTAGCCCCAACATACGTCTCCAATTTCATCTTTCAACACTGCTGGCCTCATTGTCTCTCGTCATATCAGAGACTTTTCTGTTATTTAGCAATGCCGAATTGTCTCTTGTCATGACAGTTGTCTGCTGTGCCCTCTGCTTCGACTGCCTGTCTCCTCTTCAACTTTCCACACGCCTAATACCCTATTCTTAAAGTCTTATCTTCCAGGCTACCCCTCCACATCCCTATGGCTACTCTCCACTTCAGCCCATTTTTCTATTAAAATTTACTTAGTGCATTCATCTTATATTCCTAGAAATTTGCATTCTTTTTGGAGCTCAGTCTATAAGGGTCCAGGGAATCTTGTCACTGAAGTTCACCAATGTCTCTCTGGTACTTGACATACGATCTGACTTGTTCCAGGAGGTCAACCTGCTTCACCTTTGTGAATACATGCACAGAAGTTTAGAGAGGCACTCCTTCCCAAGTCCTGCAGCTAACAAATCACATCCAGTATAACCCCCCCTTTTTTTTAACTACTATTTGGAAAAGAATGTTTCTTATCTATAAAGCATCTTTTGACTTTCTTTTATGGCAGGACTCTCTAGCTCAGGATATCTGTCGAGACCTGCAAGACTTGACCAAGAATGTAGATTGGAGTGATACCACGGGGAAGGTGGGCAGAGGGTCAGGTCTTTCTCCATGAATTTCACCAAGGTTTCTGTGAAGCCTGCCTCAGTAAAGATTTGTCTCCTCTTGACAGGCAGAGTGCACTGCTGTATAGAAATACTGTATGACGTCAGTCTTTGCCAAGTGAAAAAATAGGGAGTTACGTGGGTGATTGTGGGGGAGGCCGCTAGCTGTGTCCACCAGAATCTGCTCTTTTTTGTTTTTCCTGGACACAAATCTAATTACATTTCGCAGTGTCGTTAGCAGCGAGGGGTGGTCGTATGGCAGTTCCGTGCGGTGGCGTGTGGGCAGAAGTGGCGGTGTCTGGTCTAGGACGAGCTCACTGAAAGCTTCTCTCACTTGTTTGTTCATCATCTTCTGCTGCAGTGAGTTGGGTTTTTGATGTTCACAGGACCCTGAGAACGACATTGAAAACAGGCAATACCTCACCCTGGGTCTCTGGAGACCACATGAAAAAGCCTTCCCATCAGGTTAGAACTGGTCACTTAATCCTGGTGAGCCCTTTGCACGGAAGCACTGAGATTTCCGGGTCCTTCTGTACCTTCACCCCCGACCATACTGTGTGACCCCCTTTCTCTAAGAAGCTAACACCTCTGAAAAGTGAGATCAGCAGACGCAGAGTTGCTGACAGTGTCCATTAAAGGAAAAGAGCCCAAGGGGAGGTGAATGGACTTGGGCGGGAATCCCTGCTCTCTCAGGAGATCGGAAAAGAAAGACCATAGCAACTCATTGTTCTAACACTTTGGCACAGGAGGGAGAGAGGACATCTGTGAGGCACCTCCCCATCCTCTGTGGTACTTCTCACTTCAGCCCACGGTCCTCTGTGGCCTGGACTCCTCTCAAGGGCATCACGAGGGTTTTGAAACCAACAATGAGAAGCTAAAATTTGTGAGGCTGGAACTCTGGATTTGAAGGAAGAGAAAGGGCAAGTGAGCTATGGAATGTGAGCTGCTAAGCCATCTTCTCACTGGCTGTTTTTAAGGAGGGTGGCGTCACTGTCTTCCTGACCCCGGGATGAACTATCCCAGTGGTTGATAGATCTGTGTTTTATGATAGTCTGAGAAACGCAGAACTATTTTATCCACTTTAATGTCACAAAAACCTTGGGAGGAGACAAGACTTTATCGGAGACAGTGTTGTTGGCCACTGTGATCAGAGAATGCCTCCTGGTCTGCAGAAAAGGACCTGCACACTCAGATGGGACTAGCGACTTCTGTGGCTGACAAAATTCGAGCATAAGTAACAGCAGGAAAGGCTTCATGTCTCTTTTCTGTTGCCTCTGTGACTCCCGAGGTCTTGTGGTGCGCGGCACATGAGCAACAAGGTAAACTTTGTCCTCAAATGAGTTGGGGTTTTTTTTTTGTGTGTGTGTGGGGGAATCCTCTCTTTACCATCTTATGGCTGGGCATGATGGGGTGTGCATTTGGTTAATACCAGCTGTATCAAGGGAAAGGACATGTTGAGTGAACCAAATATAGTCTAAGTCTGTCAATCAACACAGAAAATCCCCCTCATTCGACAGTCTGACAACTAACTCCTCCTCCTCATGGCTTTTCAGAGGCAGCCCTGGCAGTCACCATGGGCTGTTGACCACTCTAACTCAGGTAGCCAGTTGCTCCCTTGGATCTGTCCTGTATTTTTATTTTATCTTTGAAAAAAATCTTTGCTGTGTTATTTGGGTGTTCTTTTTCAGTTTTTTTTCTAAGATGCCAAGAACTTCTGGTTTACAAGAGAGCCTGTCCACACATTTTAGGCTGTTTTAGTCAGCACAGCCACACAGATTATCTTTCCATTAGCAAAGACAAGAAAGAGTTGGAGTGCTCTAAATGACTTTCCCCGTGTCTTGACTGATGAGGTAGAGGTTGGGGCTTCTCACTTCCAGTCTGCCCTGACGCTGTTCCCTGGAGAGCAGGAGGGCTTCTCTTTTACCTCCAAACAATTAGTGGGGGGGTATGTGTGTGGCTACTTGGAGAATCGTGTTGGGCAACTTCTAAAACCACACTCCACATTAAAGCTGGTTTGGAATGACACAGTTTCATGTGCAACCGATAAGTAAGCTCGACGCCTTCCCCTATCAAGGTGGTACTTTAGGTTCTGCCTGGCTTAACCCTGTTGAGACCAGCGTTCTGGTTCTGGGTAATAAATTGTCCCAAGAGTCAATAGTTTAAAAAGATTACTATTTTATAGAGTCTGGGGAAGGGGAATATTCGTGGAGATCAACTGAGTCACCCTAGTGCCTGCGCGTGGCTGCAAAGCAGTCTGCAGTGGAGATTAGGGTATGGTACAGGCAGGTTCCCTCCCAAGCTCACCTCCAGTGATTGGTAGGACTTGGGTCATCACAGGCCACACACTAGGGTTTCTATTTCCTACTGGCTGGACCTTGGGTTCCTGCTTCCTGGGCTCCGTGCCAGAGCAGCTCACCACACTGCAGCTGACAAAGCCTGAGGGGCCTGCAGGACGGAAGCTGCTGTGTTTCCATGGGCCAGGCATGGAGATGATGGCTCGAAGTGACACACAACACTATACTCACTAGAGTAGTATCAGGAAGCTCAGCCCCACCCACCCCCAGGGGAGAAGGCGGTCCAAAGATGATCCTCAAGAGTTAGGGATCAGGTTGCCTCTCCATCACAAGGACTAATGAAAAGGCACATGAAATTCCTTGCTGTGCTACCATTTCTGCAATTGTTTTGGTTAATTATTTTGCCTCAAAATTTGTGATACCTCTTTTCCGAGCTATTTTCTGTCTCTGTGGGCTTAGGCAATGACCACAGGGCATCAGAGGTCTGCTTTCTCCATTAAAAGATTACACATGTGCCACTGCTATTATTACTAATCAGAATGAATTCTAGCTCATAACAATCACATTAGAAAGGATTCCCGTAGTGCAGGGACTGCTACTAATACTGGCTTTCCCCTTCTTGGCTTACTTCTCTCCTTAGATCCTGGTCACACAATGCATGTATGTGTACATGTGTATCTGTGTGTGCGTGCATGTGTATGCATATGAGTGTCTGTGCATGTGAGTGTGTGTGCATGTGAGTGAGTGTGTATGCATGTGTCTGTGTGTCTGTGCATGTGTGTGCATGTGAGTGTGCATGCATGTATACGTGTGTGTGCATGCATGTGTAGTCGTGTAAGTGTGTGCATGCGAGTGTGTGTTCATGTGCATGTGTGCGCACATGCATGTGCATATGTTGTGACACTCAACAGCAGCCTTGCTACCTTGCTGCCTTGGTGGTCTTCTCATGCAGGATGCAGTTCAGAGCTAGGCTGAAACTGGTTTGTTCAAAGAGACACCAGAGAGGAAGGGTGAGGCAGTCCCCAGGGCTTGGTGCCCCCTTAGCCACCAGATGCAGCCATGGTGCGGAAGAAAGGGAAACTGTTTTGAGGCTCGGGCAGGGGGAAAGAATGAAGTAGAGGGAATTGATGGGACTCAAAGGAGCTTGCTAGCTCTGAGGGTGCTGCGAGCCTGCCAAAGTGGCTAAGACACGGGAAGAAAACTGGACTTTTAATAAAGGGAGGCAGATTAAATTAATCATGACAGGAAAATGAGCAAGAAATGCTTTCACATTGTTATTTAATAAGAAAAATGTGTAATTAACTGATAAAAATAGTTTTTGTAAGAAGCAGGCAGTTAACTGGTTTATGGAGCCAGCCAGGCCCGATGCTGAGTGTCCCTGACTGTTAGCAATCAGAATGCTTTTTATATGGTGTCTTTCTTTGGAAACGCATGAACCATCTCACCACAGACATTACCTCATTTGCTTCGCAGCCTAATGAGTGCTCTATGGCTGGGAAATGGTGGCAGAGTCCAATGACTCTGGAGAGAGGAGGAAACTGAGGCTGAGGATAGACACCTGACTAGGGCCTCACAGGCCAGCCACTGGGAAGAACGCTTCATCTCCCTACCTTCCTGCCCCTCGCTCTGATTTTCTGCATTAGCTGATGGCTTGAAGGAGACAATTACTCCTTGCTTCCAAAAGCCACACAGAGGAACCTGGGCTGTGTATTCTGGCCGATATGATCCCAGTCTTCCGAATGGGAGGTGGGGGTGGGATGAGATCCTGGCATTTGCCATCTGCTAAGCCTGTCTTTAATCCTCAGCAAAGTAATGGAATGGAGATGAAGCAAAAACTGTGCAGGAATCAGGAGCATAATGCCACCATGAGCAAGCAGCTGTCTGGATTTTTAAAGAGCAAATTCCATGAGACAAATTTAATTGCGTTTTTTAATAGAATTAAAAAAACCCTTCTACCACATTAGTGAGTGAAGGCAATGAAATGGATGCATCTTGAAATCTCACTTGAAAGATGAATTCAACCGAGCCGGTTCTGAGCTCTGCCTCTCAGAAACCTGGCTGGAAGGCCACGTGAGCAGCCGGTGGGCGGCTGTGCACTGGCTGGGAGATGGTGGCCAGCGGAGTGCTCCTGGCAGGCTCTGAGATGGGACTGTATCTACAGTGTGGCCTTATTAATGACTTGCAGGAGGTGATGAGCAGAACATTAATTAAATGTGCACATGTGGCCAAGTGGGAAATTGGCGGCGAAAACACCATAGGCAGGCACAGAATATCCAGGTACTTGTTTTTCAGCATCTGTGATTTGGCCCGTGAGAAGTGGCTTAACTTTTTGTTTCCCCCTGCCCTCTCCTTGCTGTTTTGGGCTCCAACCGGATTTTTACTCCTTGCATCCTGGGCTGTATCTCTAGAGCAGGCTCATAAATCCCCTTGCCAAACACCAGGGTTTGTACAAGTTGCCACTGCTAGCCTGATGTGCTGAGAAAAGAAGCCTGCAAAAATTAATATTGATCTAGCAGAATAATGAAGCAGCTGTGAAGCCGGAGCACAAACACCTTGCCCCGCATCTTGGCCTGTTTACACCAGCAAACGGGAGAACAAACAGGAAATGCAGGCATCGGGAGGCAGGGGCGTCAGCGCATCCAGCCCATGTCCTCTGAGAGAATCCTGGGTCATTTGACCTCTAAATCCAAGCAGACATTTATAAGTTATAGTGTCCCTAAATCCTAAAGAAAGTCATGTGACTCAGTGAAGTTCAATCGTGACTCCATTTTTACATTCAATCACTGTTTCGCTCTCTTCTTAAAAGATCATTCTGGATAACACCAGTAGGTTGACTGGTAGATTTGTCACAACTGGGCCTTGGCACTGCTCTCATTAGAACTAATATTTATTTGACAATGACTCTGTTGCCAAGAAAGCAAGAATGGCCTTAGGAGAATGCAAGCAAGTGCTGTGTGTTCCGAGATGCTAGATTATCTTTTGTGTTTTATTTAATTTGGGAACCATTAGCCAAACTCTGAGTAGACAGGGAGAGCTTTGTAATGGGGAAGGTGACACTGATTAACCCTACAGTAGTCTGAAATTTTACTGTTAGAGTGTTTAGGAAGAGGGACAGGCCTGCTCACTCCAAATATCAGCTCTTTACTCTCTAGTCTTGGCTGATGGTTCTAGGGTATCATACTTAAGTGATTGAATCCATGTGCATTATTTTAAAGGAAAGAATTGTTATTATGTTCCTTACTTTACAAGTCAAAAGAGTGATTGAGATTGGTACCCAGTCTTCCTGAATACAGAGTAAACTTTGAAAATAAGAACTACAGAAGACCAAACTGCCCTGAGTCACAAGGCTCTAGTCTGACATCATGACCATTACCTAAACTTGACCCAACATCACTTTTGAATTGGATGCATGAGCTGGAACCTAAGGTGAGACAGTCAAATGAGCTCTTTAATTACCTGTTTCCTACTCTTCACCATAGGGGTTGAGCTTGGCATGAGGGATGGGCTTCAGTGAGGTCCCGGTGGCAGCTCAAACTGTGTTTTCCACTCTCACAAGGGACTTGACTTTGGCTCCAGACAAGCATAATTCACTGAGAAAGCATAAGTTAGGACTTGGCTGGGTGGCACCTCTGACACGGCACTTCAGTGACCCTCTTTGTTCTGTTAGCATGGATCTTACCCCTTCTTCTGGCAGCTGGTTGGGTCATTTATTCCATGCTACCTAAGATGTCTTGTGATTTTTTTTTTAATAAAACAATTCCATGTCCAGTAATGTTTTTTAAGGTACAAGTACTGTTCTAGTACCATTTACAGATTGATATTCCAAGCTGCAAACCTTTTGGCCCTGTGGAAGTTATCCATTTACCTCCTTGGTTGGGATGGACTGACAGAGCACACAGGTTCTAATCAGGGCAAAGCATCTCTCAGTGGTGACAAAAACCCATATTTGGCTAAAAGCTCTAATTGTATATTTAGGGTACTATACCACGGGAAAATAATCATTGTGTTTTGCATTAATTGCATCTTGTAGTGACATCCCTAAAGAATGTCCACACCGTGTGTGTGTGTTTGTGTGTGTGTAATGGGGAAGGTGATGGTAATTGGCATCATGACGATGTAAAATTGTTATGGTGGGTGGCCACACATGTTGGAGGGAAGGGGTAATCACTCCAAATACACACACTAGGAAAATCTCTTCTTAGTTAACTTCACGGCTTGCTCGTAGTTAAGGACCATACAATAACATGACACTATGTGACTTCTAAGGTTAGCCCAGAGGAGGTCGTGGAAGCTTGCATGGCTTCTCTAGGATTACTTGTCCTGGGGAAGATCAGTTACTTATGTTGTCCAACTCCCCTGAGATACCTGCAGGAGAGGTGAGGTGTTGGGACTCTGGCCAGTAGAACCAACAGAGACTAGCCTTCTTGACAATCTTAACATGATCCTAGACATGGGAGTGGATCTGTCTTGAAACCAAATAACCACAGACTACAGAGGATTACTATGGAAGCTCAAGGGATTTCACACTGAGTGGACGAACCACACAGCTGAGCCCTGCCTGAATTCTTGACTTGCAGGATTCACACAATAGAACAAATGATGGTTGTTTTCGAACTTGATTTAAATTCTAGGGTATTTTGTTAGACTAGAGAATAGAACATTTCTCACCATTCACACTTAATTTCATTCCAGTCCTGTGTACCATTGAGAAGACAAAAATGAAAATCAGAGACATTTGACCCTGCATTAGGGAGTAAGCTGACATGGCAGACCACATCATTGTTTCCTTATTGACATGTCCCCCTAGGAAACAGGACCAGCCCATATATGGTTCCTAGCTTGCTTTCTAGTCAGTGTCAATACACAGCACCAATAGCTCTGCCTGAGTCATGGCAACATTTGATGAAAATTCATTTAGTCCCATAGTCCCATCCACACAAATTAATCAGATGTAAAAATACATTGTAGTCAAAATTGCCAGCTTCAGAGCCATGAATATCCAATGGCTGGGGAACAGTTGGGTTATTTTCTTTGTTCGCGACTGTGTCACCAAATCTGGAAGGACACTGGGCTTTGGAACAGGGTGCCAGCTCCGAGGGCAGCTGTATAAAAATGGAGCACCGTCAGTATTCAAAGTGGGCCTTCGGCAGGAGGTGGCCTCCCTCTGGCTCAGAAAACCCTTTGTAATTTCTATAAAGAACAGAACAGACTTTTCAGCTTGATTGCCTGGCTAGTGAGCCCCTGGAATCTGCCTGCCCCTGATTCCCCCTCCACACCCCGTGCTGGGGTTACAGATTCACAGTGCTGTACCCAGCTTTCACACGGGTTCTGGGGTCTGAACTAAGTTCTCATTTCCTGCACAGTAAGCACTCTATCCCCTGAGTAGTGTCTCCATCCCCTCCAGATGCTCGCTTTAACCAGCTTTATTTCCACTGGAGAAGGCTGCATGCTACCCTACCATAGGTGCTCAAGGGAATGAGGTAGCGTATGAAATGGCAGCTCCCTGTCTAAACAGTAAGTGGACAATAGACATTTGATGAGTAGGGCCAGGGAGATGGCTCTGTGGGTAGAATGCATGCATTCATGAGTGCCTGAGTTTCGGCTACCAGTTCCCACATGAGAAGTGGAACATGGCAGGATGCTCTTATAAACCCAGTTCTGGGGAGGTGGAGGTGGAGGCAAGTGGATCCCTGGGGCTTGATGGCCAGACAGTCTAACCAAACAATGAGTACCGGGTTCAGTAATAGATCTCTCTCTCTCTCTCTCCATCCCCCCCACACTCCATGCATCCCCATGCATGAACACATAGATCAACATATACACACAAACAAAACCTAATGAATAAATATGTGAATATTATTAAATTTCTATGTATGTTCTGCTGAATTATCAAGTGCACCTTTTATTGTATATATGGGTGTGTGTGTGAGCTTAAATTGTGTGATGGGAGTGTGGCAGATGATGCATAAAAGGCTACCTTCCAGGTAGACAAATCATAGCCCTATTCTCTACCTCAGTTTGCTTCTTACAAAGCACAGGTTGGAACAGGGTGGTCTTCTGGTCTTCTCAAATTCTGTATATAATCATGTTGATTCGTGTATGCGGGACTGTTATATTTTCATTAAATGTTGTCTCTGGGAAACTAGTAGCATGAATGCTAAGCACAATCATACAGTAGGGATTTTTAATCCAAACATTATTTATCCAGCACTAATCAAAAATACAATGAAAGGATTTAAAAAAAAAGTAAAAAGCAAACTGAGAATCCGCCAGACATAAAACAAATGCTTTCTTCTCTAGCTCTTATGGACTCATTCAAACATCTGGGGGATTTACAGGTGTTAAAATTGCCCCTTGAAAGAAACCTTTTTATTTCCTGGGGTGATGGAAATATATTGATAATTACAAGAGGAAATGAGTTTTTTTTAAAATAAAACAATTAAAAGGGCTTAGCATTTAAATGAAAGAGAATGTAATTTTCCTTTATTTTATCTGTCATTAAATTGATGTTACAAGCTATTAGGAGAGTTTAGTCAAGGCTGATTTTCAAATATAATCTGTACTGAAGAGGGAGGTTGGAGGAGAGGATGGGCACAGCATATGCACATACATGCATACACGCATGTGCCTCAAAGAGGTCACTTCTTTAAGAATGACTAGTACAGAGGTGATGAACAAGGCATGACAGAATGCAGACTCATGAGCAAGAGGAAAGGAAGTGGTAGCCCTGGTCAGAGGCTATTCTTGATTTAGTTGGAATTAATTTTTTTCCTTGTATGTGTGTATGCACATATGCATGCATGTTTGCACATGTGCAGCTGTTCATGCATGTATGTGTTGGTCAGAGGCTAACCTTTGGTGTGTTCCTCCATAGTCATCCATCCTGTTTTAGGAGTTGGGGTCTCACTGGTTTGGAACTCACAGAATAAACTAGCCTGGTTTGCCAGCAAACTCCGGGGATCCACTTGCCTCTGCCTTCCCAGTGCTGGATCGCAAGTGAGTACCACCACCCCTGCCTTTTTTCATGGGTTATGGGGATCAAACTCAGGTCTTTGTATTTATGTAACCAGATTTCAGGCTGAGCTACCTCCATAGGCCCTCTCTACCCCTTTTTTGAGCAATAAATGCATGAGCATGATTAGGGAGCATCAGTATCTGATATCTGAGCGGATATCAGAACAGACTTGAGAGGGCTGTTAGAGGGGTCTGAAGGTCCTCGTATGGTTCTCGATGTCATCATTCTCTCCCTGAGTCTGCTCAGCGGTGCTATGTGTGTACTCTGAAATTAGTCAGGGTCAGGGAATATTGACACACTGAAGATAAATAAATGCTATAACTCAGTGCCTCACAGGTCTGGTTGTAATTTAACAATAATCAGTACTGTAGATGTATCAATGTACACCACTAATCATAGCTAAAATCTTAGATCAACATTAATAGGGCATATTGCATTTATTATTGTTTGCAAGGATAATTAAATAGAAGTGACACATGCGTGTTCATATGCAGAGTAGCTGCCTTTTATCTGGGTTCCCAGTGTGTGCTGGGCTCTGAGACTAATAGCCTTTTCGAGGACCCTGCAAGGCAGGAGCTATTGTCCCTGTTGGATAGGTCATGAAATGGAAGCTCACAACATGGCCTGTGATCACGCAGCCAGGAAGCCATGCAGGCAGCACCAGGACATACTCTTTGTGCCACAGATGAACGTGGTGCTGTGGAGATTAGCCCATGCCGTGTGGCTGGGAATGGCTAAGAGAGCATGCTTTGTGAAAATGAGGTCCTGAGTTTGAATCTTCAACAGCTACATAAAAAAAGCTTGAGAGTGTCAGTAACCCCAGCATTGGTAAGCAGAGATGTGTGAATCCTGCCAGGGCACTGGCCAGCCAGCCAGCCTAACCACACATGAGCTTCCTGGTCAGTGAGAGACCCTTTCTCATATGCATGCACTTCCTGTCTCACACACATGCACTTCCTGTCTCACACACATGCACTTCCTGTCTCACACACATGTACTTTCTGTCTCACACACGCACGCTTCCTGTCTCACACACATGCGCTTCCTGTCTCACACACATGTACTTCCTGTCTCACACATGTGCTTCCTGTCTCACACACATGCGCTTCCTGGTCAGTGAGAGACCCTGTCTCAAGGGACTAAGGTGCAGAGCCTGTTCTGATCTCCTCATGACTGGGGGGAACAATGCTGACAGCACAGGGTTTTATTGTTGCCTCCAACCCCATGAACAATTTCAGCTGAATGACTCAGACTGGAAAACAAGCCACTTCACTCCACGTTTATGCAGCAATAGAAATTCAGAGAGAGAGAGAGACAGAGAGAGAGACAGAGAGAGAGACA
>LOJH01001230.1:33254-49947 GCA_001685095.1 Ellobius talpinus
GACACAGAGAGAGACACAGAGAGAGACACACAGAGAGAGACATATACACACACAGAGAGAGAGAGAGAGAGAGAGAGAGAGAGAGAGGCTGAATGGGAAGATGGGAATGCAGGTAGCCTATTCCTGGGAGCAAGTTTCTGATGAGATGCCAGAAAGTGCTGCTTGTCACGCCCTGGGCAACACTACACTGCCTGGTATCGCCACTTGCCAAGAGTATACAGCAAAGGCTTTACCAGACTGAGCCAGGGAGGTGAGTCTTGATGCAGAGCAAGAATTCACTCCAGAGAAATGTCAAGAGATGTCACTGCACTTGCATTCACTAGTTGTAAAATTGAGATGGCAGCAATCTCCCTCCCATCAGATTGTTGGGAGAGCGGAAAATGGTCGCTCTTGTAATATTTTAATCTGGATCTGGGCACTCCAAAATACCTAGTACACACTCAGGTAATTCTCTTCAGGGGAGGTGGGAAGTCCCCTTAGCATGGGAGTTGAACACTGAGTAGAACAAACCCTTCTTCTAAGAACCCCACAGAGGAGGGGCTGGAAGAAGCGAGATCAGCAGATAATTATGACATATGGCCCACTAGTAGATAGGGTGTAATAAACAATATGAGCATGCATTGGGTCCCATTTCGGGAGAAGCATCGGTGCTCCAGGAGGGAGAATCGTTAAGGGTGAAAGGGCTATCTACTTGTATTAAGCCTCTGCATGTGAAGGAGGAGGTCCTGGCAAGGCCACGGTTGTCATTCTGCTGTCCTCATGATGGATGGGGATTTGTGAACAATTGAATTGAGCCTCTGCCATTACGATCGATGGTGGGGACAGACTTCTCAATAGGAGCCAGGGGGCCACAGTGTGGGTCGGTGGTCACAATGACATGGGGTTTACGGCTTTTGCTAGGCTTCTCATGAGTCTTGCCACACACACCCATCTGCCTGGGACCCAGGATCAAGCTGGCGGTAAAGGACAAGGAAATGAGGGTTGAATTAAGTCACCACAGATCTAAGCCAGATGTGCCTGGCTCTTTTTCACTCCCTCATTTCCAAAGCTTTAGAGGTCATTGTGGTGAAATGAGGTGGACGGGGGGTTTCAAATGTAGCTCTTATCACCGCCTTGCTTTTATAGTCGGAGGAAGTCCTCACCCCAAACCTTCTCTACAAAACAAAGAAACTGAAACCTGCCTCAAAAGGATTCTTGGCTTTATTTTAATAATACATAATTTCTATTCCATTAGGTTGCCATTTTGAAGTGATTTCAATGATTCTTATTGCATTTCCAGAATTGTACAACCATGGTTTCTATCTGATCCTAGATTATTTCCATCACCTCCAAATGAAACCCATAGTCATCAGTGACCCCTCTCCACTCCTATATCCTCCAAAGCTCCAACAACTTCAGATCCATTTTTAGTCTCTGTGGACTTATCTATCCCAGACATTTCACAGAAATGACTCATGCAATATGTGTTCTTTTGTGCCTGAATTCTTTTATTCTTTTTCTTCTCTCCTTCTTTGTCCCCCGTCTTTCTCCCCCCCCTTGATATATGGTCTTATGTAGCCCACGAGGCCAGACTCAAACTCAAGGCTGAAGATGTTCATGTTCATGTTCATGGTCTTCTCACATCCACCTCCCGAGTGTTGCTGTGCTCCACCATGCCTGGATGTTGACTTCTTTTACTTGGCAGAATGTTTTCAATATTTATCCATTTTCCAGTGTACCTCAGTGCTTCATTCCTTTCTTGCACTGGATAATATTTACTCTATGATGGTGCCATGGTCATCAGCTGGCATAACTGATAAAGAAAACTTCCAATACAATAACTTGAAAGACAAATGACACAGTTAGAGCTTCATAAGATCTTCGACACAGCTACAAATACTAGCAAAAATATTTTAATATACACATTTCTCCAAAGAAAATTTACAGGTGGCCATGGGCTCACTGACTACAGATACAAGTACCTTTTCATATATTTTATTTGAAAATCTCTCCACAATGTTAGCTCTTTTCATGTTCATAATGGTATCCGTTTGTAAATAAATTTGAAAATTTTAGTAAAGTCCAATTACACATTTTCTTTTGTATCTTACACTTTTGTTGTAAACTGTAAGAAGCCATTACTTTGATCAACAGTATAATGCTTTACCTTTCTCCTTTCATGGTTTTTATACTTCAGCTTTTTTATGCATGGGCTTATACTTCATTTTGAACTTTTGTGCATGGTCTGAAGTAAGGGTACGCCTTGTGTGTTTGTATATGCGTACATATGTATGTGTATGGTGTATTTGCTCAGATGCTACCTTTTTATTTTGATATGGGCCTGAAACTTTATTTGGCCAGAAACTCCTAGTAGGCTTGACTGGCCAGCCAGTGAGCTCAGGGTCTGCCTATCTCTGCTTTCCCAGTCCGGGATTACAAGGCCACATTCTCATGCCTTGCCCTGTCCTCCCTCACAGGTTCTGGTGAATGAACTGAGGTCCTCAAGCTCACAAGTGAGTTCACTCACTGCTTATCCAGAAATTCGAGTCTAACCACCTCAAAATTATTAGTTATTTTCAAAGAAGAGGTATTTATTTGATATCAAGACATATGAACATGGAGCTACTCATGTGTAGGGCCCAGGTTTGGCTGAAAGTCCTCTCAGTAGAGTTGGATACTGTTCATACAGGGTGTCTTCAGTAAAACACATATCACTCTCTCTCTCACACACACACACACATTCACACACACATCCCATACACAAACACTCCACACATACCACACACACAGACACCACATACATACAGAGACACCACACATAGACATACTACACATACCACACACAGAGAGATACCACACACACACACACACACACCACACACAACACACCCAGACACACTAAACATACCACACACACATCCAAACACACATGTGCTCTTTAGAAACTCCTTGGCTAGTACAAGTTTCATTGACCTCATCACGGAAGATAGTATTGTTCAGTTTAATTACCATGACACTGAAGTCAATACACATCCACTGATATCCCTGATGTATGACCTAAAAGCAAGCACAGTGCACAGTGGGCTCCAAATTTGGCCTCTGCTATTGGACTGAAGACCTCCATTGACTTGGGTTGGCAGCCTGTACCACTAATTGAGGACAGAGTTTGGCCCCGTGGGTTTTATATAGAACCTTTTCTTTATTTCTTGTTTTCATGGGCGTGTGTTGTGGGCTGGGGATTATTTTTATGTTTTTCCACTTCCTGATTAGTTTTAGGACTTGTTTATTTGGAGACTGCTTTAATAAATTTGCACAGCAGGGTGAGGTAGTTGCAGGGTTGGGATATTTAACCAGGGACTGCCTTCTTCTCGGTTTGGTTTTTGGTGTTTAACTTCAGGGCCCAGTCATTCCATCTCAGTGTGAAATCCCTGCCAAAGATCACCTATTCTAGGCACACCCTGGTGCCTTAACTGGAGGGCAGGGCTCTGCTCCCAAATAGCCCTGTACGACGGCAACCATGACCTGGTATTACCACACTTTGAGAGTGTAGCTGAGTGCTAAGCATAGTCTCCTGAGGGTAGCGACCTGGTCCCTCGCTGGCATGGCTTTAATGTGTGGGACAACTCCACTCACAAAAATTCTTGAGCTCATGTGTGCTAAACGGAGTAGGTGTGACCGTGACCAAGGCAAACAAGTCCCTGTGCACAATGTGATGCACTGTGGTGTGTTTCTGTAGGTAAAACAGTTAGGCGTAAATAAAGGCGTAAATAAAGGCGTAAATAATTGTAGAGTTAGATTGCTTGAAAAATCAAGCTGAGGTGGTAGAGAGATTGCATGGTTAGAGCACATCCTGCTCCTCCGAATGATCTGAGTTTGGAGACCAACAAACATATTGGGCAGCTCACAAACCCCTGTGATTCCGGCTCCAGAGGATCCAAAGCCCTCTTCTAGTTTCTGACGACACACACATACATACACAGACACGTGTGTGTGTGTGTGTGTGTGTGTGTGTGTGTGTAATTTTCAGAAGTGGTTCCAAGAACTGACTTTCAAGTTGAGACCTGAGGCAATAACAAACCAGCCATAGGTAGATTACCTTTGCCCACTGATGGAAGAGCTGAGGCAAAGATTCCAAACTAGAAGCATCTTTGGCTTTGAGGAACAAAGGGGAAGCAGGGAGACAGAAATTTGAGGGTAGTGGAAAAAGATGAGCTTGGCCAGCTCAGTTTATTCCAGAGCGCACTGGCCCTGGCAAGGTGTTAGATTTGTTTTGAGAGTAAAAGGGAGTCCCATAGAGAGTGCTCATTTTCAGTTCTGTTTTGTGGAGAGATTGTGGGTGAGAGGGGCAAGGATCAATCAGGCAGACCAGTTAAGAGGCTTTTGTGCACACGTAAGCTTACAGAACCACCTTCTTCTGGGAAGACACATACTGCCTTTTCACGCTTTGGTGTGTGTACCTATGTGTGTTCAGGAGTACATGTGTGTGTTGCACATACATGCTAGGCGTCAGCTTCTGCTAATGTTGATCAGGACACCGTCTACTTTGGTTTTTGAGACAGGGTCTTTCATGGTCTGGATTCTCCATCTATACTAGGCTAGCTGGCTCATGGGCTCCATGGATCTGCCTATGTCAGGGTTGCGCTTCTGTTTGGTTTTGTTTTTGTCAACTTGACACAGCTGGAATCCTTTGAGAAGCAGGGACCTCAATTGAGAAAAAAGCCCCCATCAGTTTGGCCTGCATGCCAGCTGGTGGGGAATTTTCTTGATTGATGATTGATCTGGAAGCACCCGGTCCTCTATGGGTGGTGCCGCCCCTGACCTGGTGGTCCTGAGGTATGAGAAAGTGAACTGAGCAAGAAGGAAGAGCAAACCAGTAAGCAGCACTCCTCCATGGCCTCCGCTTCAGTGCCTGCTCTGACTTCTCTCCCTCCACGACTGACTGTAAGCTCTAAGGTAAGATAAACCCTTTCCTCCCCAAGTTGCTTTTGGTCAGAGTGGTCTTCCCCACAAGACAGGGTTTCTCTGTAGCTTTGTAGCCTGTCCTGGAACTCCCTCTTGTCAACCAGGCTGGCCTTGAACTCACAGAGATCCACCTGCCTCTGCCTCCCGAGTGCTGGGTTTGAAGGTGTGCACCCCACTGCCCAGCTGGCCCGAGTGGTTTATCACAGCAATGGAAAGCAGATGGAAATGGATCTGGGGGTACGATTATACAGCAGCACTCTTGCCCTGCTTTTCCATGTGGATCCTGGGGATGCTTGCAAGGTCAGAGCTTCACAGGACCCAGTCATCTACGCAGCTCCCTGGGGGACTGCATTTGTTGAGGCTGACAGGGAGAATGGCAAACAAACCAGAGTTTGAAGCATTTTCTGAGAGAGCCAGGGTGGCATTCTTCTTCTTCACTGAGTCTCTGCATCTGCACTTAAAATGAACCCCAGGAGCCCGATCTTGGCCTGGACAAGCTGGTTGACACTGAATTGTGTTTTTCATTATTTGTATGTGTGTGTGTGTGCGTGCACGCATGTGTGGGTGTGGGTGTGTACATGCGTGCATGTGTACATGCATACCATGGCATACCTGGGCAGGTCAGAGAACAACTTCAGGAGTCTATTATCTATCTCCTTATTCATACAGGACCTGCAAATCAAACTCATGTTTCCAGGTTTGGCAGAAAGCATCTTTACCCACTGAGCCATCTCGTCTACCTAGAGACCGAACGTTTGAATGTTTAGGGAGTGAAGAAAGAACCAGACTAGAATGGAGAGGGAGGAGTCGCACATACAGGGAATAACTTTACAAAGGCAGGAAGTGGGGAGAGGTGGGCACTTTCAAGCAGAACGACCGCAGGGCCGAGAGCGAGGGGCCGATAGCACGCAGTGATAGCTTGTTTAATTGAGGACACATTGCCGCTATCAGCCATGTAGAGCCAGCCTGCCAGAGCCAAGCACACTGGAACTTATTTAAAGAGGCTATTGTAAAAGTCTCTGAGCCAGTTAATTACCAGTTTTTGTTATGTCAGGAAGTCCTCGAGTTTAAGCAGAAAGAAACCATTCATGAGTATGTTCCGGGTCTGTTGTTTAATGGGACAAGTGAAAAAAAATTAAAAATTGATAAAATGACTTAGTTCATGGGAGGATTGAAAATCCTCACGAGAAAAGCTGAAATTACATATTGTGCTCTATTCCCTCCTAGAGAAGTCACTGAAGTAGCCAGAGACTTAATTGGACTAATGACCCATTGCTGCTCTGCATAAAACTCCAGTGCCCACAGAGAAGCAATGAGATTGTGGAAACGGCCTGTAAATACGGACCCAGTGAACACGATGATCCTAGCCAGTTCGCTGCGGCACATGACCAAATGCACGAAGAAGAAAGGATGGTGCGGCATGTACACACCACGGGAAGCCTCCTGGGTCCAGGTTCCGTTCTGAGTAGTGATCCGAGGCCTGAACATATGGAAGATACATTTTAAGAAACGATCGGTGGTTTTGACGAAAGCTTGATTCTGGAAGATTTGGGCAGTGCAGGTAACAGGGAATGCAGAGCCAGGGGACAGTTTTTAAAAGGCCTATGACATGGATACATTAGGTAGCGAATGTAATTGTGCGAACTGAAGTTACACCAGGTAGCAGGAAACTAGCTGTGAAAGTCTGTTTGTGTCTGGAGTTCCCGTCTTGCTGACCTGTTTGGTTTTCACTCATTTCCCGGCTGGGCCTAAATCAAATCCCCAGAACTGATCTCCAGACCGGTGGTTGGCACAAGCACCGTACTGGGAGGATCCTGGTGCCGGCACTCCATGGCCTTCTTGTCTACTGGGAGTGTGCTCAGCACTGATAATAGGGGGTCTCCAAGGCAAGGCTACATGGGCAGGCTGTTGGAAAAGCCTTGTGGGTCTAACTGCAGAGGTGGCAGACTTTTGAGTCTGGACCACAGAGATCTGCCTGCTGCTGCCTCCTGAGCACTTAGATTAAAGATGAGAGCCACCATGCTGGGAAATATTTTAATACTGATGATTACGGAAGAATAACTGATAGGGGCTACCAAAGAACAAATGGGTTTTGAATTTATTTTCCCAAAGAGTTGGATTTCTGTCTTACTTTGTTCCTACAGTTGCTTTTTCTTTGTTAGTTATGAGGTAGAACAGCTTCCAATGGGGCCATTTTGTGGCCCAAGAAAGGTCTTTACAATTTGCAATGGAAAGGTAACAACGCTATTAATGGCTAGGTTTTCTGAGGAATTAATGACATTTATAAAGGCCGTGGATGATCCCAAGTGAGAGCAAACCCAGAGGTAGTCTAGTAGGTCAGGGGACAGCAATAGGAACAGAAAAACACAATGGTGGCTGGAGAGGTGGCTAAGCTGCTCTTGCAGAGGACTGGAGTTTGGTTTCCAGCACTCTTATCTGGCAGTTCTCAATAGCCTGTAACTCCAACTCCAGGGACTCTGTGCCTTCTTCCAGCCTCCTCAGACACATGCACACAAACACACGCACATGCACACGCACACACACATGCATACACACACACTAGATGAAACAAAATAAAAATCTTTAAAAATGTAATGATAATAATATGATAATAATAATAATAGTGATAATAATGCACAGTGGACCACATAGAATGAAAGAAAAAAAGGAAGGTGATGTGGACAAAGGGATCCAAGGCTCAAGTGTGGGATGTGGGAAGCAATAAGTAGCATACAGACAAACGTATAGCATGTGGACAATGAAAGGGCGATGGTCAGTTCTCTAATACTTACCTCATCCACATGATTTGACTCCCTTGATCAGGGATACACCTGAAGAAGTATAATGGTCCCCTTAACAAGTCAGGGATGACAGAATTCCAAAGAAAGCAAGAATTCGGGGCAGTGCAGTGCCTGGGAGAACAGAACTCGTTTGCTTTTGTGTGTGTGTAGCTTGAGCCCTGTCCCTGAAGACAGCCTTGGATCCCTGGAACCTGTGCCTGTTTCCTGTATAATAAAAAGGGGGTTTTGCAGACATAATTAAGTGAAGGAGCTTGAGATCTGGATTATTCTGAACTGTCAATCTTACATGTAATCACAAGTATCATGAGAGGGAGGCAAGGGTGACTATTATAGAGGAGAAGACAGTGAGGGATGAATGTAGGAAGTAAAGGTGTGGCAAGACTCATAGTATAGGCCAAGGCCGGAGAACTTGGACTTTCCCCTAGATCCTCTAGACAGAACCAGTCCTGCTGACATCAGGCATGAACTCTGGACTCTTAGTCCCACACCTCTGTGAAAGTAGATTTCTGCTGTTTCAAGTCACCAAGTCTGTGATAAATTTTTTATAGCAGTTGTGGGAAACTGACTCAGTGTAAGAGTTTGGCTAGAGTTGTCCTAGAGAAACCTCAGTTTCTTCAGCTGTAAAATGGAGGTGTTAGGTCTTATGGCTGCCCTCTTCTTATAGGTTGGCTGGTCAGTTCAAATGGGTAACTTTTGGGAGTGCTTGCTCTTAATTGTAACAGCCTCTCTATATATGTGAGTTCACAGTGTTCCCAAAGAACATGTGGCATGATGGCTTTTTAACCATGTGCAGCCTGGACACAGAGGGACCTGATTAAAGCCAAAGGCTCTCCTGAATGTGCAGAAACTGGTAATGGAAGTAGATGGAGAAGAGGAGACGGGAAGAGAGGGTGGACCCTTGGACCAAGGTGCAACCTTGTCACAGAGCACCTGGGGCTTAGCCTGGCTGAGGCAAAGGCTTCCAAAATTTAACCTGCATCAGTAGACTGGGCTAGGCTATGCATCAAGTGTCTCCTAAAGAATAAAACAACCCTGAGATCTTAGTTGCACGGGGGGAAGGGAGAAAAGGAACCAGCAGTTAGGGACATATTTTTTATTTGGGGGCAGTAGTAGGGAAAACTTCTTTGATAAAGCTGGGCATTGTGGGCCAGAGATGTAGCTCTATTGTAGAATGCTCTGCCCAGCCCGTGCAAGGCCCTGCACTCAATTATCCAGCAGTGTAAACAAGCTGAGTGTGGTGGTAGACACTTGCAATCCCAGCATTTGGGAAATCAAAGCAGGAGGATTGAGGTTTAAGGCCAGCATGCCAGCCTGGGTTGTTTGTGAATAGTCTTTCTAAAGACCAATCCAGACATCCAGATGCGGTGGCACACGCCCATAATCCTTGCACTTAGAAGGCGAAGGCAGGAGGATCAGGAGTTTAAGGGCATCCTTGGCTATCGAATAAATTCAGAGTTAGACTGGATTATCGGAGACTGTCTCAAAACAAATAAACCAATGGGCTGGAGAGATGACTCAGATGGTAAGACACATTGCTCCATAATCATGAGGAAAAGAGTCAGAATCCTGCACCCATGTGGCAAACCGGGCATGCGTCAAATGCTGTAACTCCACCTCTGAGGGGTGCCTTCCTCTGCCACTGTGAGTGTACAGACTCAGAGCAGTATCTACACATTCATGTACACACACACCCACATACACACACATACCACACCACACACACACACACACACACACACACACTCCAGATAAATCTCGGAGACAATCAAATAAATACAAACCTATGAATCTACAAACAAAAAACCCCTAGAAATTGCATCTTATACCTCTGGCCCCCAGAATTTTCAGATAATAGCTTTTTTCTTTTGTGTACCATTAATTAAACAAACATCTGTGCATGGCAGAAATAAAGGACTGGCGCTGGAGGACATTTGAAACCATTGCTGAGCAGAGCTGGGATACTAAATCTATCTTTTAGCTCTTAAATTTCTTGGGGTTCTTTGTTGACCTTGAACTGAATTTTAATATTGGTGATTATGTCTGTTGTAGTAAAGACTTTGTGGAACCCATCATTTCCTATAGACCTGATCAGGTGGAGAAGTATATTGTTCTGCTTATTGATAGGTAGCTTAACAGTAGCCAGTGCCCTAGAATGTTCAATGACTACCAGAATAAGTAAAATACTATTGATGAGTCTTTGCTTTCCTTTAAGATAGTTTGTAGTAACTAACCCTATATTCCCCAGAAATCCTGGGAAGTGTGTGGCTTGCTCCTCACTCCTGTTTTCTCAAATAATAGACCTTTAAAGAATGTTTGTTTTAACCAATGGCTAACTTCCTCAGGCCGTCTGTGAGGCAGGGATTTGATTGAGTTCTTGACACAGAGGGTCACTATCAACCCTATCCTTTATCCTTAGGTCCCCCTGGAGGAAGTCCCCTCCTCAGACAGACAGCGATCCAATCCACAGATGATACTGGCTCCCCCATGTCTGAGATGAACAGCTTCTCATCTATATTAAAGTTATCCAGCCACAGAGAAGAAAAGGCAGGCACCCACAGGCTCAAAGCAAGGTGACAGACAAGTTTGCCAGTTGTCTTGACAACAGTGTGTTACAGATGTGTGCATACCGATCTGCATGATTTAAAGTAATGAAGCCACCTTCACATGTTCCCTTTCATGTTGTGTTTCCGGGAAGGTCTGTCAACAGACTCGGCCTATAGCCATAGGGGACTGGCTCTACCTGTCTTCGAAGAGATGAGGTTCACACTCGCTCGCTCTGTTTCTTGAGACACGCACCCATCCCTCACAGCATCGACTGGATTCATGAATAATGGCATGTTCATTGCTGAACTGACGGGTCATGCTTATTTCTGAGGCTGTCTGACCGTTCTGAGGACTCTGACCCTACCGTTACATCCCTGCTTCAGATCAACTCACTCTCTGTAGGTTGCCAAGATGTGGTTGCTTCCCTCAGCTTCTTCTCCACGCTTGATCTCTCGCTGTCTAGTCCCGCTCAGCACAGGGCTCTGGGCTCGGCCCTGTTCTCTCCGCATCCTGTGTTCTTACCCATGATGCATCTTCAGACACCACAGCGCTTGGATCTGTGCCTCTGTCAGGACTGGCCCTGATGGTCTGTCCCTACCTTCCCTCCATCATTCTTACGATATGATCATAAACAATGACAGCTCTTTGGTACTCTCAAATTAATATTCCTGCTCTTGTCCCTCCCCCCTCTTATCTTTCTGGCTCATTCTCCTCAGTACCCAGCCTGAATAGTTTGCAGCTAGCAGGAGCATATTTGAATGTTTCTTTTACCTTTTCAGGGCCCTATCCCACCTTAATATCCTTATTCTTCTTTTGGGCTTAAAATCAATCTCAATCCTAATTATATGATCTTGACCCTCCTACTCCTTTCAGATTTCATTAAATAGCTTCACTTCTTCCTTTTCTAATCTCTCTCTCTGTGTATGAATGTGTCTCCTGCCTACCTGTTTTTAAATTCCCAGCAGCAGCTTCCCAAATTACCACACCGAGACTTATATTAATTTTAAATGTTTGGCTGATAACTCAGGCTTATTATTAGCTAACTCTTACATTTAAATTAGCCCATTTTTATTAATCTATGGCTGTGGCTTTACCATAAGTCCTCTGGCATCTTGCTTTTTGGGTGGCTGGCTCAAGTCTCCCTTGAGGCTCTGCTCTTCTTTCTCCCTTTCCTGCCTCACCTTATTCTGCCTGGCTATGGGCCAAATTAGCTTTATTATTAACCAACGGGAGCAATGCATATTATAGCATCCAGAAGGATTATTCTACAGCT
Source organism: Ellobius talpinus (assembly GCA_001685095.1). NCBI lineage: Eukaryota > Metazoa > Chordata > Mammalia > Rodentia > Cricetidae > Ellobius > Ellobius talpinus. The sequence goes on from LOJH01001230.1 coordinate 44,814, forward strand.
TGTGTGTATGTGAATTACGTGTGTTCATGTGTATGTGAGGTGGACATGACATGGCATGCGTGTGGTAGTGGGAAGAAAGCCTTGAGTATTGATTTTGCCTTCCACCTTGTTCAAAGCATACTCTCATGTTTGCTGCTATGTGCTCTGGGCTGTCTGGGCTGCGAGGTGCAGAGAATTCTGTTTCTGTCTTTCATTTCTCTGTAGGATGCTAAGATTGCAGATGTGTGCTGTTGCAGCTGGCTTTAGGTGGGCTCTGTGGATCCAAACTCCGTTCCTCATGCTTGCACGGCAAGCGTTCACCCTGTGAGCCACTTCTCCAGCCCTCCTTACATTCATTTGGTGGAAAAAGCATCTCTATTAGTTCCTGGTCCTCCCAACCTCCACCTTCCCTAAATCCTCCCCAATGCTTGGTATCAACTGATGATCTTACTTCCTATTTTAATGAAATCAAAGTGATCATAAGAGGAAGTCAACAGGTTCTAACCCCACCCGACATCTGCTCTGTCTTCTTTTTTTGGCAGACTGTTCCAACAGATGTACTTGGTTTTGTGGCTTGTCCTTGCTTTATTATATAATTTATTTTATATACTGCTACCAGAATGCCTCTATATTAAAATAATCTCCACTGGCAAGCCTCCTTGCTCAGATACATCCTGACATCCTGAGCAGTAAATGTCACAAAGAAGCTGCTCAAGAAAATGTTGGCAAGTGAATGAATACCCGAGTGTTTGTCTTAGCTCTCTAGTCTCTTCTATCTGTATCCTCCTTGCCTTATTTCCTATGGTGTGCATTCCTGTAACAGAAAGCCTGCTCCTCTGTCCTTCCTTTCCACCACTCTGTGGACCTCATTTTTGTTCTAGCCTTCAGGACTCTCTGGTTCTCTTCTGTGGTGCCACACTTCAATGCAGCTCTACCAATCTCCTCTGCTGTTTGTGAGTGTTCTAATCCTTTGTCCAAATGGGGATTCTACTCGAATCAGCCTGGTAGCTTGTCTTGAAAAGTCTTCCTGGGAGTTTCAGACTCTCTCCTGTGCTCCCAGAGGCCTTGTTGATAACTATTAGAGAGGGAGAGGTGACATTTATCTTCTCTGTGGTCCCAGGGCCTCCTCAGTGTTTGTCATTGTGTAGAAAAGACTAATTATAGAGGTAACACAGCTTTCTAGTAATCACCAAGTACCATAAGCACCCACCCCAGCTGGTGATGTTTTCAAATTGCTAGTTTGTGGTTAGGAAGGTGGCTTAGTCAGTAAAGTACTTATCTTATGAACATGACCAAAGTTACATGCCCAGATTCCATTAAAAAAAAAAGTCAGCCGTGATAACATAGGCTTATCATGCCAGCATGAATAAGCGGAGATAAAGAGGATACATGGAGTTTGCTGGCATTGGCCCAGCCAAATGAGTGGGCTTCAGGCCAATGAGAGACCCTCAAAAACAGGGTGAAGAGCTCCTAAAGAACAACACTCTGGTTGTTCTCTAGCCTCTATATGTATGTGCACACACATATATGGACAACCCCAAGCATGCATACACACGAATACACACACACACACACACACAAACACATATCACACACCATTAGTTTGTTGAGGGTAGTGGAGAAACACTTTTTTGTTTTAATTTATGTACCTTGATTATTGATAAGTCTGTCCACTTTTTTCTTCTTTGTTTTTTCGCACTTATTAATCATTTGTGTTTCTTCTATAAAATGTTTACTCACAGTCTGTGCCTGTGTTTTGGTGGATTTGCCTTTTCTAGTTTAGGCAATCTTTGGGGATAGGTATTTTGATAGAACACTAGCCTGAGATAGAGAACTGCTGGATTCTGTGGTTTTCCTTATCTATATATAAAATGGGGTTAATAATGGTTGGGTGGATCTATAATCATCTTGGAAGGTAAACGTGATGAAGCATTAGTAGTTTCAGACAGATGAGCTCATGTCTCTCGCCTCACCACTCTAGCAGGGATCTTAAGGGGCTCACATGAGTGGAATGTACAAATTCTTTATAGGCAACACGTACAGATCAGAGTAAGGAATTTACTTGTCTATCCTTAGAAATCTTCAAGACATTTCCCTGAACTATCATTTTTCTTGCCACGGTCCTACTAAGGAGGGAAATCAAGTTGGGTCAGTTGAAATGACACACACTCACTGGGAGCAAAGGTGGATGTTAGCATGACATGCTGGCCCTCTTCAGCTTGTGGTTTTTTCTCTGCATACTTCTGCAAGTCCTTTAAAAGCAGAGTCACAATTTCCTGGACATCATGTATGTATATCAGTAGCCTGCTAAGTGAGGCTAATTCTACAAATATGAGAAAATTTTAATTTCATTTTTATCTCCAGATGTTTTCTAGCAGGCAAGAAAATCTCTGTAGTATGCAAGTTTCTTAATCAAATAAGATTTCCAAAGAATGTCCCTTTCCACTGAGCTCACCACATTACATATAGTTATTGACTAGATAGTGCTGTGAAGGTCACTAGTCAACTCAAAGTGTTTCTTAGGGATAAGGAAACACATTTATAATCTATCAGTTATTTTTTTGCTCATCTCATGGGCTTAGACTTCATGCAGAGGATTCTAGTAGTCAAAATAGCAGGTAGAATTTATGAATAGTCCTGGGGCAAGCAATATGAAGATTGTGTGGACTGAATGAGAATGGCCTCCGACAGACTCATCCATTTGCATGGTTGGTCATGAGGTAGCATGGGACTGTTTGAAAAGATTGCAAGGATTAGGAGGTGTGACCCTGATCGAGTAGGTGAGGTCTTGTTGGAGGACGTGTGTCACTTGGGGTGGATTTTGAGGTTTCTAAAGCTCATGCCAGACCCAGTTTTCTCTCCCTGCTGCCTAAGGATCAGGATGTGAAGTTCTCAGCAACTGCTCCAGGGCCTGCCTGCATGCTGCCAAACCAATAATGGACTAAACCTCTGGAACTGTAAGAAAGCCCCCAATTAAATCCTTTTCTTAGAAGAGTTGCCTTGGTTATGGTATCTCTTCACAGCAATCAAATAATAGAACAGAACAGAACAGAATAGAATAGAACTAAGACAGGAATGCTAAAATTAAAGCGTGTCACTCATTATGATGGTTGATGCTGATTGTCAGCTGGATTGGCTTGAGAGATGCATGGGAGATGAATAGAGCAAACATCCAGGTAGACTCTAGGATGATTCTAGAGAGGAATAGGCCATGATAGCTCTGCTCTGCTCTGTAGTTGAGTCCATTGATGGTTCTGAAGTTGGAAAAGACTATTGGGAGGTTGTAGAGGTGAAGACAGGGCTGATGTGGGTGAAAGGGCTGCTTGCAGTGTGCCTTTGAAGGATGTCTTGCACTAGTCTCCTTCTGCCCATATTCTCCTCTTCCTGGCTGCTAGAGCCGAGAACCTCTGTCCTTCCACACCTTGCTGCTTTGCTGCTTGCCCTCATCACAGGCACAGAAACAATGGATCCAACCAGAAATGGATGGAGATCTCAGAAACTGAGCCAAAATAAACCTCTCAGGTACTCGTTACAGTGACAAAAAGCTAAGTAATACAGCCATCAGCCCGTGTAGCTGGAAACTTAGGAAAAAGCTTCACTTTAAGAAAACAACAATTTGCAATAAAAGTTGGCAAATGAGTAATTCCACAAAAGAGCAAAAAGCAGAATGAGATGAAATAGTTTTGGTGAAAGGACAGACTCCTTGGAGGAAACAGCCACATAACAGGAAGAATTATCACAGGCTAGATTTGGGTAGACAATGTTTAAGTTTTCCACAATGAACAACAATTTTTCCAGCAGTGATCTTTGAAGTTTCCAGGAAGAAGATAGGGCCCCATGATAATGACTCCACCTGGTTGATATGATATAATTATGCTGATAGCATCACTTTAAGATTGGTTTTGGGTTACAAACTGCTCAAGANCTATTTGCAATTATACCAGACAGTAATCTTGAAATTTAACCATCATTTTAGTTTTTTACAGGATCCCATAGAAAGAATATTGCTCCCATGACAGCTGGAAGTAATTCTAGAAAACAACATTCCCTCTCCCAACAAAGTTTGTCCTCAGGGTTAGGGATATCTATTAGTGGTTGATTATAAGTGGTATAGGGTTGGAGGTAGAAATGAAGTAGGCCCAGACATCTCTCTTGAAAAGAAGGGGGAGGGGGAATGGATGGGCTGGGATAATAGGTAGATTAGTGTAAGCTAACTCACACTAATAATAGTGAGTAATAGAAAGATTACTTGTGAGCTGTTATTTATAGACAATTTACATTGATATAAATTCTTTTATATTGATACAAATTCAAACTATATTTGTTATATTAAATATTCTATTTCTGTTTATAATATTTGTGCACCTACACAAAGTTATTTTGTCATATTGTATGCATGCATGTTTCTACCTCTGCTTAAGATATTTTGCATATTGATGCAATTTTAGGATATTTGTCATATTGCACTATATATTTCTACCTTTGATCAGGATATTTATATATTGTTTATATTTTGAGGTCATTGATCTTGGTTGCTGCATGTTTGTTTAAAGATTGTTTAAGTTTTTAATACGAAGCCCTAGTTTTTAAATCAAGCATGATTAACAAAAACTCAGGGTCAGAAATTTGGGTTCAACCTGAAAATCCCAAAAGCAAAACAGTCAGTCACTGGCTCTTACCTTGACCTCAGTCTGAAAAGGTGATCCTGCCTCCTGGAATCTCAGAATGAGACTGTGTATCTTAGAGCTGTCCTCCCATCTTATATTCCTCTCTAGGGCTGGGATCAAAGGCGTGCATCACTGGGATTAAGTGTGCATTTCATTGTGGCTACTGGGATTAAAGGTGTGTGGTACTATATAAAGCTGACCAGTGGAACTGTTTTACTCTCAGATCTTCAGGCAGTCTTTATTTATTANTTGAAATGCTTTTACATTTAAGATATATAGGTATTAAAAGGTCAATAGTCATCCAAATTTCTCATACTTAACTAATCAGGTTCTTTAAATGCATAGAGATTGTATTCTGTATAGATGGGTAATTTTCAAACCCTTCAAAGAACTGTAGAATATAGTATTTAAGTGACTAACGATTCTGTTGATGGGAGACATGATTGCTCCTGGCAGCACCAATCTATTCCTGAGAGAATGTTGAGCAC
>LOJH01001231.1:31090-50512 GCA_001685095.1 Ellobius talpinus
GAGAGAGAGAGAGAGAGAGAGAGAGAGAGAGAGAGAGAGAGAGAGCGCTCTGGGAAGAAGAGAGGCAGGCAAGCGCAAGGGCAACTCTGGAGAGATAGGGCATACAGTATAGAGTGGAGGTAACTGAGCCAAGTGACCATAAGGTAGATTAGTAAAAGAAGGTCAATTTAGGTTATAAGAGCTAGTAAGATAAGTCTAAGCTAATGGACAAGATTTTGTAATTAATATTAAGACTCCATGTCATTATTTGGTAGCTGGTGATCCAAAAATAGTCTGACAACAAAGCTGGCTATACATATATGTACCAGGTTTTTTCTTTTAGGTCACTAACCAGTTTCCAAATCAGGACTCAGAGACTTATTAGTTATGAATGCTCAGCCTTAGCTTAGCTCTTACTTTTATCTGTTTCTCTTTATGTCCATTTTGGCTTGGGGATTTCTCATCTTTCTTTCTTTCTGTATGTCCTACTTCCCTGCTTCTTGTGCCTGTCCGGCGGCTGCCTGGCTTCTTGCCCTAGGTGTGTCCCTCTCTTTTTCCCTTGTTCACTCCTCCTTCTTCTCTCTCCCTTCTTCCCTCTCAAACCTAGACTTGTCCTCCTACTTATTGTCTATGCCCACCAGCCCCACCTACCCCTCTCCTGACTAGCTATTGGCTGTTCAGCTTTTTGTTAGACCAATCATGTGCCTTAGGCAGACAAGATGAAACAGCAACATGTCTCTACATAATTAAACAAATACAGCACAAACTAATTTGGCACATCTTTATGTAGTTAAAATAATATTCCACAGCATACGTGTGTGTGTGCGTGTAAATCATTCATTAGACAGGTTTACAGGCTGCAACCCAAATAGATAGATCAGCAAGGACTGTTCACAAAGAGAAGACTGAGAGTAGTTGTAGGTGGAGACCGCTTGTTCGTTCCTAGCTACCCAGACCACAGAACAATCTCACAGAAACTATATTATTCAAATCACTGCTTGGCCAATCCCTTAAGTGTATTGCTAGATAGCTCTTATGTCTTTGGTTTACCCATTTCTATTATTTTATATTTTACCACAAGGCTTGTGGCCTACTGGCAAGGTTCCAACTGACAGCTCACTTTGTTCCCCTCTGGAAACTACATGGTGTCCCATGACTCCACCTTCTTTCTCCCAGCATTCAGTTTAGTTTTCCTGCATAGTTCTATTCTGCTCTATCACAGGCCAGGGCAATTTCTTTATTCATTAACCAATAAAAACAACACATATACAGAAGGACTTCCTACATCAGGTAATGTTCAGCCCATGAGTTTAGCTGTCTCAGCAGCTCAGCTCTGGAGTCTGGGAGGATTCCTAGAGAACTGCTCATGTTTGGTGCTCCTTGGAATCCTTAAAAAAGGCAGATTTAATACTAGCAAAAGCAACAGGATAAAATAACTAGCCCATAAGAGTGAGGCAAAAACTAAATGTCCTTCTTCCATGTTGTTTTATCTGGGCTGTCACGAGGAGGGGTAGTCTTTAGGGTAGGTCTTTCTGATTCAAATAATCTTATTAAGAAAATCACTCACAGGAGAGTTTAGCAGTTTGGATCCCATTTAATTATGGATGTAGTCAAATTAACAACCAAGATTTGCCATCCCAAGTCCACCCCATCACCCTGACACACAATCACATTTTCTTGTGACATGCTTAATTTTGAAATGAAAGCAATAAACAAGTTATAATTCTGCCTAACATGATGTAACTATTAAACATTCAACTACAAAGACATCGTACATTTTTAAATAGGCAGCAAAGTTCCTTGAGCAATGCTAAGTCTTTTACTATCTCATAATGTAAATACAATATAAATTTATAATACTTAATCACTGATAATATCTCAATTAATGTTGCATTACATGATAAGAATAGAGGAAAGGAAACGCAAGTACCTGCTTAATGTATGCATGTGTATGTACAAACATTCTTAACAAAACGCTGCAGAAATGCATGTGTCAATTACAAATCCTTGTTTCTACAATTGGTAACATAGTTGTAGCTGTTATTTCTAGCTCACCTTCCTCTATTACCCATTGTGAAACAACCTCACTCAAAGCCAAATGCATATAGTAAGTTTCTCGTGGGCCATATTCTGCTGTTTCCTCTTTTCATCTGTGGATCCTGACACATGTATTCAACTACTCTCCCTTTTTTTTCTGCAAGCCTTCTTCATACCCTCAGAGGCAGGACTTCACATCCATGCTAATATACTTATGGAGGAATTCTTATGGAGAATTAGGTTCTGTACTGAGCTTAGGGACCATATAAGCATGGTGTCTGCTCCACCTGTGAGATCCTCAAGTGCCAAGAATTGCTTCCATGTTACACCAAACATGGGATTTGGCTGGAAAGCTCTAAGCTTTGTAGACTTGTCTCCAAAGTCTGTACAGTCTCCAGTGACAGATAGACTGATGCTCCTGTAACCTCCAGGTCTTCACTGACAGCATGGCGCCTGGCAGAAAGTTAATGCTATATCAGTGTGTGTTGAACCGAATTGACTTACCTCAGGGACTCCCTACAAAGCTGACTCAGCCTTACATGCAGAACTGCTTTGAGAACTAAGCCAGGCACTGCTCTGTTTGGGAAAGCAAATAGGAAAAAAAAAAGCCTGGAAAAAGTCACAGTAGATGTGTGCTTTGCCTCAATGAGGCATTCTTCTGCCGTTGGTCTAATTTTGAAAAATCACCTTCTAGCAGTAGTCATGACCCAATAAGCACTTTGGTGACTGGATGGAAAGATTTCATCTGCGTGCTAGTAAAAACCCCAGTAAAGGGATTCCCATGCCCTCCCTTCCCCCCACACCTCCCTCCTTTTCCATAAGAAGCTTTAATGGACCCTCAGTACAACTCTGACATGATGGAAACTGCCAAGAGAAGGAATTTCCACCCTGGAAGGAGAACACAAGAATGTTATTATTCTCGCTGCAACCTTAGCACTGGCACAGTGCCCTAGTGGGAGAAGGCTTTGAGCAGCAAGGGCAACAGAGGCCGAGATGGAGGCATGCAAAACTTCCAGATTTTGCTCCTTAGAGATGCTTAGTGATGACTTGTCATGCACATATGGGGATGTTGTTAGCATTATTAACATCTGGAGAGCAGTTTACCAGTTAGTCTTGGTGACTGGAGCCTCTAATCGGATTCCTCACACCCAAGCAGGTAGCACTGTGTCCATTTGCACAGCAAGGCCCTAAAATTGTCAGAGCCTTTTAGTACATAGTCATAGCACCAACAATAACAATGAAAGTAAAGGGAGCCAGCACCTACAAAATGTTTTTACAGGCTGGCCAGTAGTCTAAGCATGACACATTAGTAGTTCACTTAATCTACTCAGCACTTCCTCCTAGAGGACAGGCTCATCACCCATCCCCAGGCCAGTGTGATCCTAGTGGGCACGCTCATCACCAATCCCAGACCATTGTGCTGAGTCACACAAAGGTATAGAAATATCTTCAAAAGCAGAGCATCACCGGGAAAAACAGACTTTAAAGCTGGGCAGTCTGTTTCCCAAATCTACTTCCTTATTTATTTTTTTCTTGGTCTAGTACAAAACCCAGCACTTCACTCATGCTGATACAGTCAGCCACTACTGGGTGACACATCTCCCCTGAGTCTGTGCATTTAGCCTTCATTTCCTGCCTGCACATCTTCCTGTTGAAGAAGAGAGTAGTGAGCATGAGCACAGTCATTATTTTACTTCATTTAATAGCATTGTATATAGAAAGATGAAAGTGTACCAAGTATGGCCTTAGTCACGCATGCCATTGTCTCAGAGATCATCCTATCTATAGCTTCCTAAACTATTCAGGACATAAACTGGCCTCTTGCGGAAGATTTGTTAAGTGAGCAGATAGATCATCATTGTTCTTTCATAGTTCATAGTCTAGAGAAGGGCCCAGAAATGATCATGTATTTATTTTGTTTTGTCTGACATACTAATGATGGTATGTGTGTCAGAGTGTTGAGAGCTGTGGCATCCCCGACTTCTGGGGTACATGAACACAGGAATGTTGATGACTTCCTGACACTGCCAGGATATGCAGACATGTCTGGACATGGAAACAGGCATATGTCTGAAAAATAACTGCATTATCTTACATGGCAGGGATCAGTTATTTTTTCCTAACACAATCATACTATGTTTTAGATTTTGTGGGCAGTACAATTTCTGAAATCACTACTTGTCTCTGCATTATAAAGGTAGACATATGCAGAATATGAAATAATGAATATAAGAAGCGTGATTCTGTACAACTCTGCTTTTTTGTTTGTGTTTTTGTTTTATACAAAAGTATGCTAAGTGAAGTTTGCCCATGCCTGTTGTAGCATGTTGGAAACTACTGTTGTGCTGTTGTTTGATTGAGGTTTCTCCCTTTTTGCTTAAGTGTTTGTTAAGCACCTATTAGGTACTATGTATAGCAGCAATAGCTTTACTTTGTTGTTCAGTCTTGAGAGGACAGTATGGTGAACTCTGACAGCCAATAAATGCTGTGCATGGTAGAAACAGAGTCCTGAGGTCAGACAGTGATCACTAACAAAAACTTGCAAAGCTGAACACACACCACCCTAATATCTGAACTCTTCCCTATAGGGGGAATAAGAAAAGATTCATGTGTGTGGAGAATTTAAAGTAATTCAGCTTATGTGGAATACTGCCCAATATCACCATGATATTTCTCAAATGGGGTATCACTCTTGCCTCTCGTTTGGTCCTGGTGAGTCCTGGCTTTCCTCAGTAGCCTTTTTTCCAATTGATATTCATTCAAGATAATCCTTTCCCTAAACCTCTCCATGTTTGCCTCTCACCCTTGGAATAGTTTTCAGCCACATTCCAGCTGTGGCATATCTCAACAAATCTATGCCAACATTTCTTGCCACTATAAGATATGCTGTTCTGACTTTTGGCAATCCATCTTGCTTTTTCTGAGAGTCTTTCCTGTTGGCATGAACCCACAGTGCCTACTGGTATGAAAGGCAGATGTGCTACATTAACCCTCAGGAAAATTCTTGACCACTGGCTCATGGTGGAGAATGGATAAGTACCCCCAGCTTCCCATTTTACCTGCTCAGTGACTTTCCCTAGAGAAAACCACACACTTTAGGACCATGAAATGTATACCATTTTGACATATATATATATATATACTTATGCTGGCAATTATTGTGTTTATTGTATGACACTATTCTTCCAGAGATGGAAGCAAATGTCTACTCACCCTGAATAGGGAACTGATAGTAAAGATACAACCAAGATTCATCTTGGTGAATCAATGAATTTTATTGGGGTTACTTACAGGAATATGGATCAGGAATACTTACCAGAGCAGAAATGACTCACCAAAGCTGCATCACCAAAGTCTACCCTGGCAAGAGGGATATTTCATGGGAGCTGGAACCTGGAGCATATTGTACAACATATAGGCAACTTAACAGGTTGGAGAGTATCGTTTTGGGGTATCCCATTTTGTCTGAGCCTCTTCTAGGCTTATCTTGTCTGAGCATGTTTATTAGTCCTCTTTACTGTCTATTTTTAAAGAGGGGGAGACCTGGTGTGTTGGTAAGTTCCTGGGACTCCATGGAGTCTTTGAGTTGTACATTTTCTGAGCTTAATGAACTTCCCTGCAGGATGAAATGTCTTACCTGCCTTCAGAACATCCTATGTCTTAACATGCTCTCTCTAAGATGGAAGGTTCTATATTAGAAGAATTTCTACACAACTCTTCTGATAGTAAAACCATTCCCCAGATGAACTCTATGTATTTCAATTCCCGTGATGATCCTGACAAAACTCAGACTAAAGCATGACTAGCAATTTGGTCTTTGTACAACTCTGATCAATCACCTCTAAAACTTTCTTCTCCAGTGTGGTTCCTTAGTTTGCTCTCTCACCCTAGGATCTGATGAACTTAACATTTACTATTTTTTTGCACAGTTATGCCCTATTTCACTCTTTTGAGTTTGATATACATTATTACCTCGGCCTTTATCTTTTATCATTGCCCACTGGGTTAACTTCTAGTTAAAAACTCTCCCATATACACAAACACACTGTATGCCTGGTAGCTTGGTGCTAATCTCTAAAGTTAGATGGTGAAACCCAGAATATTCAGGTGAATCCTTCACAACCGTATATTACGATGGCTATCTATCAACTTTTACTACTTAGCTTAAGCAGCTTTTGTCCTTAGGGTACTTGAATATTAACTTAGTCTTTTGCTTTAAATAGACACAAAATATGACAAGAAAAGGTCTGGTCTATACTGTATAAATCTCAAGGTTAGGGTTTGATTTGGGGTCATTTATTATTTTAAAAGTGAATCAGTATAACTCTGAGCCTCGGTTTCTCTAATCTGCACGACTGAGTCTTGTGATTCCTATAATCACAGTGTTTCATTATAATTAAAAGAAAGCACTGATCCACTTCCTCATATTAAAGAAATGTATGCTTTCTCCATACTTGCTCTTCTTGTCACCCATTTGAAGCATATTCCAGGAACTATGGGACTGTGCTGATTTTAATTTTTTAAATTTCTGTTCACTACAGACCCATGCAATATCTTGGTCTTACAGCCAAGGTTTGTCTAGTTTCAGAGATGGGCATAAGCTTCATGGCTTGCAGAGCATCTGTCTTGGTGACATGAAAGTCATGGAAGTCTTCCCCATGTAAACACTAGGGAGCTAGGATGAGTGCCAGACAGCTCCTCACCTGCCTGCCTCCTTTTATGGGAGTCAGGGATGTGAGTGGAGAAATGGAGAGCGGTGAGCAGCATTTTCTAGGTACCCACTGTACTTGCTAGGCTTCCCTTAAACTGTCCATGGTTTCCCTAGGTCATCCCAGTTTGGATGGGAAATCTGAAAGGAGCTAAGAAGCAGAGTATTGCTCAGGATACCACAGTGTGCTTACAGCTGTGATCCCAGATGCCTTCTGAGACCTTCCCCAGTGCTCTCCTACTATGGAGACCTCATCACCACACTCCCTTTGCCAGAACATTAACTGTTTCTTTTGTTATTTATTTTGTTTTGGTTTGTTTTTGAGACAGGATCTTATATGTTTCAATCTGGCCTAAAATTCACTATGCATCTGGGAATAAGGATGAACCTCTCATCCTCAGCCCTCTGCCTTCCACACATTTGAATAATAGGCATGTACCATTGCGCACTGTTTCATGCAATGGAGAGATCAAACCCAGGCTTCCATCGGTGGCCAGCATTCTGTTCTGAGTCATGTGCCCAGAAGATTTTACAAATCCTGATCACCCGATCTCACTTTATTTTCCTGAATGGTAGAATGTTTAAGACTGTCAAGATAACTTTATCTAATCACGCCATTGAACAGGCAGGAAACGTTATTTTTAAAGTCCTGTGACATTGAGCAGGGCGGTGGTGGTGCACACCTTTAATCCCAGCACTCGGGAGGCAGAGGCAGGNTCTACAAGAGCTAGTTCCAGGACAGGCTCCAAAGCTACAGAGAAACCTTTTCTCGGAAAAAAATAGTCCTGTGACATTTTCACATGAGCAGTGATCACTGCTTTTCCTGGCCTACCCAGTGTTTTCTCAGGTATTCATGTGTACCCTCTCTCAGTCCCTCTAGTTTTTGCTTTTCCACTGCCACTCACGGGGGCTTCCTCACAGTTAATAGGTGTTGTGTTCCCCACTCTTGCCACCATTACCCTAGCTCCCTGTCGAATATCGAATACCCCAGTCCTTTTTAATTAGAGCGCCGTGCTTTATTGTTGAAATCTTTCTTAGGTTGATGGATGCGATGCTGGTCTCGTTGTTTCGTCCAGCACCTGCATTTTCTCATTACCAGCTCCTTCTGTCTTTGCAAAGGCACAGGCAGATTGTACCTCAACTTCCTTTCCTCCACAATAGCACTTACTTTCAACCCAGACCTTGTTCCTTTAGTGCTGAAAACTTTTACTCACAGGATGACAGACCCCTGTGATAAATATCATTGGCACACACCTTTAATCCCAGCACACGGGAGCCAGAGGCAGGAGGATCTCTGTGAGTTCTAGGTCAGCCTGGTCTACAAGAGCTAGTTCCAGGACAGGCTCCAAAGCTACAGAGAGACCCTGTCTCAAAAAACAAAAAACAAACAAACAAACAAACAAACAAAAAAGCATATCAGAAAAGGAGTGCTTTTATCCTAAGTTCGGATTGCTGTCACTCAGCACATTAGTCATAGAACTTTTATAAAATTCTTTTTATGTTCATAGTTAGCTGCATTTAACTGCACATGACTCTTATCATTAACAGCTAGTTATAGAGCCAGGCATGGTTTCACACACCTTTAATCCCAGCAGAGGCTGTCAGATCTCTGTGTCAAGACCAAGCTAATTTATAGAGCTCAGGACAGCTAGGGCTACACAGAGAAGCCCTGTCTCAAAAACAGGCAAACAAAACCTAACTATGTGGTGAAAGAGTATTTAGCAATGATTTTTGTTGCTTGGCTAGTGACTTCCCTTCTGACTCTCAGTATACTGTAATGATTTTAAAAACGCATTATAGCTAGTCCTGCCTTCACTTGTCTTGATTTTACATATAATTCTAATTGATGTCCCCCGAACAGGTTTTTTTTTGTACAAAACTCATGTCTTTAAACATCAGCACACAAACAAGTATTTTGAGATGCTTTCTGGTGGGACGGCCAGCCAACAGCTTGGTGGACAGTGCCACTGTCATAGAGATACCTATGAAAGAATCATGCTAGGGTATATTGTTCTTATTCATTTTAAAAAAATAAGTTCAACAGTAAAATTGGTATGTTATTAATGCTTACCATAAGCACCTTTGGTCTCAATATGAAGAGAGCCAATGCAACCTGTGGCAGTAATTTTCTAAATCTTTGACAACTTATATTTAAAAAGATACACAATTAAGAACCTTATGAAGGGGCCGGGCAGTGGTGGCACACACCTTTGTAGTGGCATTTCACTTGTGTTTTAATAAGTAAATCTTGCCTGGGGATTGGAAAAGTAAAACAGACACACTGGCCAGCCTTCCAGACCTGTCAGCAATGTCACACACCTTTATCCCAGTAGCCACATTTGTTGCCATAGAAACCAGGCGGTGCATGCCTTTAATCACAATGGTACAAGCCTATAATCCCAGCCCTAAAGAGGATTATAAAATGGGAAGAAACGGCTCTCAAACATAGTCTTATTCTGAGATTCCTGGAGGCAGGATCACCATTTTTGACTGAGGTTGAGGTAAGAGCCAGTGACTGGTTGTTTAGCTTTTCAGGTCTTCAGGTTGAACCACAATATCCGTCCCTGAACTTTTGTTAATTGCGATTCATACCTTTAATCCCAGCACTCAATAAATAGAATCAGGGGGATCTCCAGATTTCCATGAATGAGAGGCCAGCCTGGTCTACAGAGTGAGTTTTAGGATAGCCAGGGCTACACAGAAAAGCCCTGTCTTGAAAAACAAAACAGCAAAGAAACAAACAAAAAAAAAAACAAAACAAAAAAGGAACCTTATGAAGTTGATATTTTATTTTCATTTCACAGATAGGAAGACAAAACCTTAAAACAATTTAATAATTTTCCAAAGACTGCCTAGTTACCTACTAACTGGCGACTGGAGAACAGTAAAAATGTGCTACGTAGAGAGAAAGCAGCAATATTTCCGTCTCAGCTATCGGCTACATGAATGGACTGGATGATTAAGTGTTCACTGCTTTATTATTATTTTTAACACAACTTCATTTTGAAAATTTTATACATATAGATTGTGTTGTAATCAAATCCAGCCCTCATTGTCTCCTCCCCCTTCCACCTCTGCAGACCATCCTTTTTCCAAGGGAGTCTTGTCACTTTATTGGTTTTTTGTCTGACCCTTGTTTAAGTAGGTTTGCTTGTATGAGCTTGGGTAAAGGGTTATTTACTGGAACATGGGCACCTTGCCAATGGCTAAAACATTGAAGAAAATAACACTTCTCTTCACCTGCCACTGTGAACTGGCAATGACACCATAGAGAGAGGGGCATCACAACCAGCGCCCTGTCCCAATCCCCAATCCATGATGGACTATTGAAGGACCCCCCAGTTTCTCACAGGTTTATGTAGTACCAACATCTGTAGTGAGCTCGAGTGCAACAACCATGTTATAACCAGAAGATAGGATGTGATCTGTTTTTTTTTCCCCCACTGGTTCTTTTTGATGAAAATAATGAATATTCTCAGAGGTTATTGTTGAAGACAGAGTTCAAAGAGCAATATATAGTGACAAGTGGTGTATGCTTCAGGGCCACAAAGTGGAAATGTCTTACAGTGAATAATAATGTTGGCCAGATTGTGCATGTACAAAATATAAATATCCTTCAGGAATTATGTAGACGATTTGGTACATATCAAATTCAATTTAATGTTTTTCATTGATTTTTCTAAGTTAGATACTCACATATTCTCTTTCATGTTATTGTGTGTATGTGTGTGTGCTCACACACATGCACACATGTCCATTCTATAAGACTCTACAGTAGACAAAAAACACACAACAATATGTTTAAGCAGACAAGCTATTATATATTTTCATAATATAGAACTTTAAGGTATAGTAATCAACAGTGGCAAAATATTTGTCTTTGACATTATTTTTGTGTATGTGTGTCAGATCCAACCTGTAACTGAGACCAGAGAGAACAATATGAAAACACAAATCCATGAGAAGAGGATAAAAAATACCATGAACAGCAAAATATGTCTGAGTATTTAAAACCGTATAGAAAAAATAAATTAGATGAACCATTGTGTACATATAAATTAAAAAAGATGATGTTCTTAATAAATAAAGTTAACTATTTACATTTTTATATATTGCTGAAAGCTTAACTTAGATCCATAAAAACACATTAACAGGAAAAATAAAACCCAGCCCAAGAGCAGCACATTCTGCGCGTGAGGTACAGGGAGAAGGTTAGAGTTGTACTTAGTTTTTGGTGTTTACTTTGCTTTTATCTTTCTTTTAACTCTCTCTCTCTTTCTTCCCTTTTCTTTCCTTTTTTTGTTTCTTTGTGGCTTTTTTTGTTTTTTTGTTTTTGTTTTTTTACAGTAGACCAGTAGAATTCTCATGAGAACAGATTCTAAGCACTTCAATGAAGAGTCATATTTTTTGGTTGCTTCCAGAAGGTGCCAAACAGATTCTAAGATCATAATAATTAGAAAAAACCTCAATAATTATGACAATAATAAAAAGGTATAGTATGATACATAAATATGGAAGAGCAGTTTGTAATATGAATACATTTTCTCTAGATGAGATCACAGTTTTGTAAATATTACATTTAAGTATATATATACACACATATATGTACAACTATATATACATGTGCATATATATGTAAATTTTTATTCATATATAATATCTTTATATAGATAGGTATCTGCAGACAGTTTATTGGTTATAGAGACCCAAGACAGTAACTCAATAATTGTTCATAGTTCTCCTCTCACTGACTGCTGGTGTGAAGTTTAAGAAGCCCAACTTGTACCCAGAATGTTATCACTTTATTACTGAAGCACGTGATGTGGAAACTAAGTGTAGGAAGGGAGGAATCTGCTGGAGGAAAGACTTCAGATCCTCTTACTCAGCAAATTGTTAATGCCCCCTCCCAAATCATTAACTAGATGGCAGTAGCCTGACTTTTACACTGTAGGAAGTCATTGGATTTTGGTCAAATTATTGAATTGGTAAAGGCCAGAACAAGGGAGGGGAAATTTGCAGTTATCTACAGAGAGGAAAAAGTTCCCTGTGCACTCTCTTAAGGTGAACTGTAATCCAGGCGTTCCAGGTTTATGCCTTGAAATGTCAATCAAGCACTCCCTAGGTCTGAAAAGGGCAATAGGCCTATGAATTCTTGAAAGACAACCTATGGACTTTGCATCAGGTGGTGTCTGCAACAGATTACACAGTCCATGTAAAAGCCTCAAGACCTCATGATCCTCTGTCTTCCCACTGTGAGGTAGGTAAGTAGTAGTATTCCCATTTTTCGGCTAGAGAAACTGAGGCAAATGTGGAGGCAATCTGATGACTTATTCAAGATCACTGAGTGAACTGACTGATGCCTGGAGTCAAACATTCTGGAACTTTGTGCCAGACACATAAACTTCTATCTTCATTGCTATCACATTAGTCTTACAAAGGAAATAATATCTAGAAATTTGGCCAAACTTGAATAAATTACAAAAAGAGGATTTTATAAAATTCATTTTGTATTTAGTTTTTTACTTGGTTTGTTTTCTTTCTCAAAATTCATTGGGATCACCTGTCCAATCATGTAGCAGCTTCTTAGGAACTGGGCTATGCAGGGTGGTTCTGAGTGTGGTCTTCAGGAAATTCAGGGCCAGACTGGCAAATCTAAATAACTTATAGTGTGACAAGGACAAATGCATAATTTATCTCCTTAACATTTGGTAAAACCAGTATTAAACCCTCCCAGTTCCCTCTGCCATAGACAGTCACCAAAAAAAAGAAAAAAGAACAATGCCCCACTAAAAACAATTCAAGGGAGAAAATGCCTTACTTCCTGGACCTACCACAGTGTGTCGAAAATAGCAGACAGTGGCATAAAACTCTATTCTTCATCTTCTAGCAAAATCTCTATGTCATCTCTACATACTTTGTCTGTAGAATAAACAGTTTCCTCAGGGAAGAATAAAAATAGGGTTCATATTCTTAGGTTTTGATGATACATTTTAGTTCCTTGCAATCATATTATCTTCTATTAATTTCTATCCATACAACTTTGTCATCATCAATTTATTTTCTCAGTTGAACTAGTTCCAGACAACATGTGTGCGCACACACGCACGCGCGCGCGCGCGCGCGCGCACACACACACACACACACAGAGGACTATGGTTTTCCTCCTCTTCTGCTCTTCCCTTTTCTTTCATTTCTTTTTCTACTTATTTCTTTAAAAACAATCACACAGGTAAGACCTTTAACAAATTGACAGGTAAAGCCAAGTTAAATCGAACCTGGAAGGGAGGTAGCTGAAATCTGTCCCAAAGAATTATTTTCAACAAATAGCATTTAAGCATTGGCCGAAGTGGGAATGAGACAGAGAATGGTCTTGGCAGTGGCCCAGTGTGCTGAGGCCAAGTGCGGCAGCTGATTCCCTCCCTTTCCAAAAGCCTGCTATTTAAGACTATTAATCTCTCCTGTGCTTTACACCCCTCTTCACCTACCCTCACTGACTTCCCAAGGACTGACTGCCTTCCCACACTGACTTCCCATACGAGGTTGTTGGCACAAAATCTAGGGGTATTGCAAGTCCTCTGGGCAGACAGTGAGTTGTGGTTTGGAACAGTTTCCCAGAGGGGGCCTAGAGAACTGTCCACCTCTTTTTTGCTTCCTTGCTGCTAACAGCCTGATACTTCTTCAGCTGCAGAACTCCCCAGTGATTTAGGGGCCTGAAGCTGTGGCTGTCCAACAGAGCTGCAGACCCGCCTCCTCCTGATTACCCCATTGTCAGGAGCCGATGAATGAGAGGAAGTGACAGGGAGTTTAGTGTCAGGAAGAAAATGAGACTGGGAATCAGTGCATTGCACAAATCCAGCTGACTGTCCTGCACTAAGAGCAGACCCTCTGAGTTACACATCCTTGTGGGCATGAGGCGGGCTACCAGCTGTGTAGCTTCTTTTACCTAATAGGCTCCGCAAATACGAATTTGCTCCTGGCAGCTTTGATTGGCAGCAAAGAGAAAACAGG
Organism: Ellobius talpinus; assembly: GCA_001685095.1. Lineage (NCBI taxonomy): Eukaryota > Metazoa > Chordata > Mammalia > Rodentia > Cricetidae > Ellobius > Ellobius talpinus. Next base: position 44,823 of record LOJH01001231.1, read on the forward strand.
ATGGGATTTTTGCCTGGAAAGGCCCACTTCACTGTATGAATCTTCAAAGAGGAGCCAGCCTCCAGAAATCGGCTGGAGAGTAGGAAGACATGACAGTAGGAGGGAAGAGAGACTTGTATGAGGAGTGATTGACAGACATTCTTATGCTCCTTCTTCAGTTTCCATGACTCTACTATTAATGATGTCATCTTTGGGTCTTTGGTGGTTTCTGTACTACCTACCTATGGGCATAATAATCTGTTGGATGGGCTGGTCGTGTATTACTCTTTAACTTGTTCTATCTAAGCTAACACAACATATCTAGTCAAGAGAGGGACCTGAAGGGTTGACAAAAGTTTCAGGATCCTGGAGAGTTAATTGTTCTTATATTTTGTTAAAGATTGGTCCTAGTAATTAGAGTGGGGAGTGCTCTATATATAAATGTGATATGCTCTTGGAGGATCCAAAGTTCTTGGCCATTACATCAGTGGCCACTTCTCCATTCTAGATTTCAGCTTCAGAGGACAAGCTTTGTACAGGACAAGCTGCACAATCTAAGCACTGTATTTGTGGGCACCTGTGTGAAAAGCACCTTGGTACATTTCTTGATATTACAAACCACTAATGGTCAATAAATAGCTTTTCAAATATTCTTGATCGGTAGGAAAAAGCTGTTGGTCATAATATGAAAACACAGTTTGTGGAGTTACTGTTGGTCCTAGTAGAAAGGGGAGCATGACAGATTAACAATGGAAGCCTTAGATGCAGGGTGGCTGTGCATGGGCTGTTCCAGACTTTGCATTCTGTTCCAGACTTTGCATGTATTAGTTATCCCCACTAAACCTCAGATCAACTGATATCCTGTCATCTTTAAGTTATACAATTCATTTAGATTCTGCCATCTCCTTGCTTCCCAGCTCCATGTTTCACAAATTATATCAAATTTAACTACTCTATACACCTCAACCTGTGTTAATCTCTTCCCATATTAATTTAGAGGATATGTATGGGTAACTGGAAAAAAAGAGGCCCTGCATACATTGCTGGCTTCCATGTACAGTTGACTCATTTCCTCTTAATGTTTGAAAACTAAATATGGGAGGAGGAGAAGGAGTGGAGACCAACAGTGAATGTGGACAGATGTCTTAACATCTAGAAAATTATATGGAAAGCATGGTGACTGTGCTGGGTGCTGAGTCTGGATCTCCAGAACTTCTTAACGCTCCTCTCCTCCTCTAGAATACCACCCACATTGTTCATATCCAAGATGTTTTAGAACTGCATCTGCTTAAAGTAATAGTGGGAGTCTGAAGAGCAAAGCTTGCTGTAGCCTAGAGATCTTGGAAAACAGAAACAAGGGTAATAATCCAAATCATGAGCAATTCCAACAGCCTCTGGTGGCCCCAGCATCCCCAAGCTTAACACTGTTCCACTGGATTAGAAAATCTAACACTGCTTCAGATATTCTCAGGAAGGGCTTGAGCATCTGATATCCCTCAAGTCTTTTCCAGAATAAGAAGTCCACTCAAGGAGGACTTAAGCCTGTTAAAGTTTTTTTTTTTTCTTGAAGATGGGCCAAGAAGTAAGGAACTCTGGAAAAGTATGAATCACTTTTAAGGCAGTCTACTTGGCTCTATGGAGTCGTCCTAAGCTAGTTCTACCACCGAAGAGCACTCAGTATATGTGGCAGAGCAGCAGGAATAGCAGCAGGTGTGGTCCCAAGGGGAGATCTGGAGAACGGATGGATCTGGAAGGCATTTGAAGACCTCAAGTCTCAAGCAGGGAGCTGACAGAATCCAGGACTCTGCAGTCCTAAGCCATTTCCAACTAGGCCTCACACCCTGGTGGGGGGAGCAAAATTCCCATGGCAGCAGAATAAAATGGGGAGCTTTGCACACATTGAAATATTTACTTATTCTTGGTCCCTAGTTCCCTAGAAGACTGATAGTCACAAGCCATTTCACTTCTGGTCTCAAAACCCTACATAATGATGTAGGCACTACATTTTCTGTGACGGATTCTGAGTTATATTTGCTTTTCAGTTCTTGTTGTAGTTGTTCTAAGTCTCTTTCTCCCAAGGACAGTGTTGGCTGGAAGCCTGGGAAAGGAAAGAGTGAGATGCACTTTTGTTGTTTTGTTTTGGTTTTCCAGTTGTTTTCTGCTTATTTTCTAAAACTGCCCTCATACAGATGTTTGTATGGGTGCGTATGCATGCATGTGCACTAACCACAGATGTGCGTACTCCTTGATACAAAATATGATTTTGTTGTTGTTTTGGGCTCTGGTCATGTGACAAATGGTTAGAATTTTCAGAGGCTCTGGGACTACATGTTGTGTATGTAATCCATCTTAGACTGTGGGATAGTATGCCATTCCATCATTCAACATGGTGAGATTCAGTTCATTGCCCCACAGTTGGTCCTTCCTGGGAGAAATTAAAGGCAGACCGGTTGGGTGCTAAGGATCCCTGGTGTGGAGAGGCCATTTCATTGAGCAGCAGACTGTGAAATCAATACCAGAGGGATGCGGGTTCTGGCGTTGGGAAATCTTGGACAACTCCTTTGTTTAGCCGTGACTATATCCCCGAAGGTCTTTCCGGCTGTGTTCTTGGGCTTCAGGGTCCCGACAGGCACAGTCATCTTGTAGGTCACAGGACATAGGAAAGGGAGTGACCTGAAGAGAGAAACACCGGAATGAGTCAGATGGTTTGGTTTATCTTTCGGTGTGGTGGTAAAGAGCAAGAAGACAATAATAGATTTGAAGAAGAGATTCAAGGTCATGTCATGGTTCTACTTTTGTGAAGCACTACAATACCCTTTTCTGCAGTACCAGCGTCACTTTCACAGCAGGCTGCATTTGGAGAGACAATTGCTACAGGTAAGGCAATGCTCTTTTCATATAAGAAAATTCTGATTCCCCTTTACAACTCTACACCAACTGCCCTTTTATCAATGATGAAATTGAAACCAGGAAAAGGACACTCTTTGCTGAAAGTAAGTGATCAATCTGCTACTTAAAGTAAAACAAGCTACTTCTCTCCGTGCCCCAGAAATAACTGAGTAAGTTATAGGGGCTGAGTAACATGGGTAATATCATTATGAGTGCTGATATAGTTTGTTAATACAGTTCTACAGTGGAAAAGAAAGCTAATAAAGAAAACTGTTGTGATTAATAAATTAAAATAAAAGATGTGAATATATATTTTCAATGAACATAGCTCTCTGAATATACTGTATTTATGGTTTGGGGAGGCAAAAATAAAATCAAAGAATGTATGAAACAAGTTTATATGACCTCTACGGAGCCTGAAGTCCCAAGTAAGAAGAATTTTACAAAACAGTTTTGAATTAAATTTTTTGTGAGAACCTTTCTTGGAAACAGAATTTAGCATAAGAAAAATCGAGAGGCCAAAGTTCCATTCCCAGTCCACCCTGTTATGTGCTCTGTGACCTTGGCTGGCTGGCCTTTCTAGAAAGTGGTAGGAAAAGCCCAACAGAGCAAGTGTCTTCCCCATCCGGCAGATGATCCGTCTTCCCAAAGATTGCAGTGCAATCCCTGCTGAGTCCCAGCCTGAACTAACGCAAGCAAGCCGATTTCACCGTATTGCATCATGACATTTGTTTGTAACTTTCCCCAGAGGGTCCCCCATCTGCGCGGATGGGTTTAATGACCTCATTCGCCTCCTGCCTAGGCAGGGTCTCCAAGTGCTCACTTTGTCTCTGAAAGCATCTTCGTCTTCCTTGTTCGTATATATTTGTAGACTAATTCTCTCTCTTCCCCACCCCTCTCTTCTCTCTTAGCCTCCATACTAACAATCTTTCTCAATCCTGAAATTTTTGCAATAATTTAAATTGAAGTGTTAATCTTGGTCCCTCTCTCCCACTTATTTCCGGCATGACCTTGAACACATGACAAGTTCTGGAGTCTTAGCAAACTCATTCATTATGTAGGAACAATAGAAGTACATCCTTATGTTTCCTGACACTGTGATGAAGGATAAATAAAATAGCTCATGAAAAATACCTAGTACAATGTTTGATAAACTAAGTGATCAATTATACAGACATATATTCATGGACACAGATTGCAGACACACCGCTAAAGCTCCCTCCCACCAATTCTTTGATACTGAACTAGAGACAGGGTCAGTCTTGTTTATTATAGTTTTCTTAGAGCCTAAACCACAGAAATAGTGAGTTGTTCTTTGTTTCCCCTGCCATGCCCTGCCCCCAATGCCTAAGACAGCTACTTTGCTTCACCTTTCAATTAAAAGATACTTTACTTGGTGCCATGCTAGTCAGCTTCAGTCTTCTTTCTTTAGAGCACCTGCCTCCTAAATTACACCCGCTCTTCCTTCTTCAGGGCATTTACAGCTTAGCCTCTAAGGCAGTGATTCTCAACCTGTGGGTCGCAACCTTTTTGGAGGTTGACTGACCCTTTCATAGAGGTCATGTATCAGATATCCTGCATATCAGATATTTACATTACGATTCATGACATTAGCGAAATTACAGTTATGAAGTGACAACAAAAATAATTTTATGGTTGGGGGTCACCACAACACGAGGAACTGTATTTAAGGGCCACAGTGTGCTCTGCTCTGAGGACTTGTTTGTGGAGAAAAAAAATTAAACATTCTCTCTAGAATCTACAGTATTCTCTGTCATGGTCCATAGTTTCACCATGTATAAAACAGAGATTAAAACAGCAACAGTGCTACATATGGCTGTGAGGTTCATGCAAGAGAAACACACAGAATCCCTAAAACAAAGCCCAATGTATATGGGGTTTGCTCAATGAGGAATAAAATATGCTAAGTCAGGCTTTTCTCTCACATATCCACCATCTTGTCAGCCTCTCGTCCCTTCCCTCCTCCAGAGTCTGTCCCTGACCCGTCCGTCCTCCTGCCCCCTCTCTTGGCCATGCTCATGTTTCATGTTGTGCCTTTGAAACACTCCAGTTAGCACTAACATCTTCTTGAGATTCTCTGGGTGATTCTCTCCCACCAGTGCGACTTCACATACTGCACAGACAAGTTTTAACAAATTCTCTTTCTTGGAAGAAAATTCAAACTCTTCGCCGTAGGTCCAGGGCACAACACCATCCGGGCACTGTATGATTCTCAGCCTTCATATGCCCCTTTTATCCTTCACCTTCTGGGCTGTAGCCCCTTAGACTTTTTCAAATACTACAATTTTTTAGTAGTATTTTTACATTTGTAGCCTTTGTCCATTGAGATTCCTGTGTCCTAACGGCTCTGCCACATGTCTTAGCTCAAGACGTCCTCGCCTTTCTCTTTGATCTTAGGAGAGCACACAACATTACATTTAACTCTTCCTGCACAGAATTGTTCTCACATGGGTGTCTGCTCGGTCTGGGAAGGAGGAGGAGCAACTGTTGAACTGAATATTTGCTAAGTGATGGCCCCAAGTGGACTCAGCCACACGTGAATGCACAACAGATGTAGTGTAGCACAGAGGCCCCGGTCGTGGACACACTGTCTGATAACTTTGCACGGACACCTTCCTTTTTAGGACTTCAGTTTCCCAATTTATATACTACACATTGATATTTATGATTTAACAACCAATATGGCTGAAAATATTTCTCTGTATGGGAAAATAAGAAAGCAGAACCCTGTCCAAAAAAGTTTGATATCATGGTGTGTGTGTGTGTGTGTGTGTGTGTGTGTGTGTGTGTGTGTGTGTGTG
>LOJH01001232.1:2742-28593 GCA_001685095.1 Ellobius talpinus
AAGGCCAAGGCAGCTTCTTTATTCAACCAATGAAAGCAACACAAATACAGAAGGGCCTCCTACACGAACTAGACTGAAAACTCTTGGACCTTTAAACTTTCCTTTTCCGAGAAAGTATGTACACAAACTTGTGATCAACAGCTCTGGCTCCTGAGAGCCATGATCCATTAATCAGACCTCCGATTTTTTAGGGTTTCTTTAAGAATTTATAACTATACAACCAGGTCAACCTACAGGTAGTTTTGTTTCTTTATGCCCTTTATTTCCGTTTCCTTCTTTGTTGCCTCTTGTCCAGTTGTGTCAGTCTGTTTTAACCATGGATTTTTTTCTACCTTTCTCTGGTTTTGCTTATCTAAGATTTATATTTTTGCACTATTTTAGGATGATCTCATTGTGACATGAAATTGACACTGAAGCTATTTTTTTCTTCTTCCTTCTCAATTTGAAGACTGCTCTTTCACTACCTTCTGTCTACCTTCGTTTTTTTGTGTGTGAGAACTAAGCTATCACTGTGATTAATATTCACTTATTTTATGTGTCTTCTGTTGACTCCAATTCATTTTGAGGAATTTCTTGGCTTTGACCATTTACTACCCAGCAATGCCATACCATGCTGTTGTTTTATTTGCATTGATTTGCCCAGCAGTCACTGAGATTTTATAATGGTCCAAAGAGAACATTCACATCTCTAATGCTTACTTTGTCCGACCAGACTGGAAACTGGGACCAGGAGGGACAGAAAAGTGTGGTGGTGAGAGAGAAGCATACCTAGTCAGGGTAGTTGCTGAACTACTGAGCAAATATCCAGGCTTTGAATGCCTGCTGCCTGCAGAACAGGGTCTTCTCTCTAGAGCCTCACCATGCTCAAGGCTAAAATAGGTCTTCCTAGCCATCCTTCTGTACACTGTTTTTCGTAAGAGCTTGCTTTCTTCAAGCAACATTGGATAGTGTTAAGCAATGAACACTGAAGAGTGGCAAGGCAGAAGCTGTTCAGTAAACATTTATATACAACATCTGTTACCAGAGACACAAAGCCTGAGGTTTGCTGGCTTTATTTTTGCCACTTAGCATTTTCGATCTCTCTTTTACCCTGGGGGTCACACTTGCTACTCCTGAACACTTCCACACCCTTCACAATATCATCACCTCATAGTTCTGATGGTTGAGACTAACTTTTATTTCCCCATGCTATCAGTTAGTGGAAACTCCAGGACTGGAACTGGCTGTTCCAGGGGAGCAAGGGCTATCAGGAACTGCCATCAGTCCCAAGGTCTTTCCATTTACATCAATTTCATGCCCTTCTTAACTATTGGCTCCTATTTTCCTTTGCCGGAAGCCCTGTATGGCTTCCAGAACCAACTGGATCCATGCAACACTGTGGAATGGAAGGTCCATACATTCAAATGTAATCCTCTCCTTGGGAGAAAACTTCAACACATGACAGAACAGACCTGATGAGTAAGCATGCAGGACCTTCCCATCTCCAGCATCAATGATTATTTTGAAGCATGATTTTCTGTTGGTTCTGCATTTTCTGCATTTAAGCTTCATTTGTTCCCAATGTTTCTTGCTTTCATACAAATTATCCTTCCTGCCCTCCCTGCCTCTCTTCCTTGCTCTTAAATAGTGTCTCCTAACAACAATAGGCAATAGTGATTATCACCTGGTATTTGTCTCCATGTGGCTTCAGTGAGAGATCAAGGGGTGAATTCACCTGGCAGGAAAGGCGATCAGAGCTTCAGTTCTGAGGACAGCCTTCATTCTGTCCTGGCCAGAAAGAAATGCATGTGTGTGTTGATGCCTAGGCATGGCGGAGTTCATAGTGTCTGTGAAGTTCATAATGGAGTTCAAGTGGTGGCTTGGTTTCCAGCAATGGTCATTGCGTTGACTCACCAACTGTTTCTGGACTTGAACATCAATGTAGCTTGGATCTCCCCTCTCTGCCTCCTTTCAGTCACACAGGAAACACTGCTTTACCTTTGTTACACAGCCATGCCTCCTGCAGAACCTACCTGTAAAGGCTCAGGATGTGTTTCCTGCCATGCTGCCTCCAGCAGAGCCATCTGGATGAAATGCGCCTCATTGATAGGAACAGAATGGGCAGCTGGAAGCAGCTTCTCCAATGTCTTAGGCTGGATTCCTTCATTCTATAATGTTAAAATCCTAATAGAAATTTATTCCTCCCTTACTTGCAATAGATCTGCCCAGAGTAGGCCATATGCGGATCAACCTTTCAAAAGTATCGGATATATTTTTCTTGTTTCTCTTTGTAATCTAACTAGTTCTAGAGGACGAACATTTTATTTTTTTTATTCTTCATATCTCTTTTATAAAGACAACCACAAATTCTTCTGTAGAACATACCCTGTCAGCCTGCTGCCTCTGAGAATCTTATTCCTTTTCTCCATGGTCCTTTTGTGTGTGAATTAGAGCAATTGATTTAAGTCTTGGATTGCCTTCTAATGATTTCACTGTTAAAAAAAATCAAAGATGGATGGATCCTTGAGCCAAGAGGAGGCTTCAGAGGTCCAGAGTTTTTCTGTGGGCATGAAGAACTTAACACAAGGCTGCCAAGTGATTTGCCCAAAGTCAAGTGGTAAGACAGTACCCTGATAGGAAATAGAATCCAGAGCTCCCTGATGTTCATACAATGGTCACCATGCACATCAAATGAATATAAGGTATAAAAATGGTTTACAATGTATAAAGAAAAATTAAAATTTATTAGAGAGACTGAAACAATGTGTGCATTTAATGTGCAAAGATTTTGACTGCATATTATTTAATGGGCGTTTTTGGAAACAAGAGGAAGCAAAATAGACCCAAAAAAGTTTTCCTTCATGAAACTCATATTTTAGTATGTGAGACAGATAAGAAATAAAAAATGTGTATGTCGGGTGTGCTATGTTCCATAGTGAGAAAATAATCAGAGAAAGGAGGTCAGGAACCCAGAGAGGTAAGGCCAAGTGTAATTTAATTAAGGAAGTTACTAGGGAAAGCATCTATGCTGCATTATGTTTAAGCCAATGTGGCATTGTCCAGCTCACTGTCCTGCTGGGGGTGGTCTTCTGCTTTCCAACTATTTGTCTTTCATTTTCAGGGACTGAGGCTCCAAGAATACTTTGGTCAGTAAGAATCTTCACACACACACTGCACAGTGATGAAGTGTGCTTATCATGCTTAGAAGCTGTATTTCTTGGATAGTGTATCTCTCTCACTCTCTGATCTTAGTGAGATTCTGGGACTATTGAGAGCTGATCCAAGCCTTTCTCAGAGTACAGGATAAGAGAACAAAAGAAACCTTAGCTCTGTGTCCCTGTCCAGGAGGTGACTTGACAAAGTCCAGTCTAATGCTGGAGACAGGGTATTGAAGCAGTCAAGGTGGCAGTTTCTGGGAATCTTACCCTTCCACTGGACTGTGGTTACCAGTCCTAGGGAAGCTGGGTTCTGATGTAGCCTGTGTTCTCTTGCTGAACATTGTTGTATTTAGCTCTCTGATGGCCTTGGCCACTCCCCCCCCACACCCATCCACCCCACCACACACAAATAGTATGTTAGAAGTCGTGCTACTTCATAAACTTGCTAGGCATAAGTTGTCAGCCTATGAAAGAACTCCTGACCTCAGCTTTTTCTTTTGTCTTCTTTATTTCTCATTCCCAGGCCACCTTCTCCACACCCCCTCAGGTTTAGGTCATGGTTTAGCACCTGTCCTTTAGCATTATAATATCAGTGCCCAGGACAATGACTGCCTCATAGAAATTTTTAGGCGTTTGTTGGCCAAGTGTAAGGATGGGTGGGCAGATGGAACAGAAAGTGGAACTAGAACAGATTATCTTTGGTTGATGATCTAAACACAGCACACTCTACTCCTTTCCTTCCTATCTATGTGTGCTATGCATGGTACTAAAACCGAGTGCTTGCCTCCTCTCATTCATTCTGGGTGGAGTTTCATGACTCGCCTAATCAACAAAGGATTGCACATGTGACAGTTGGGGTATCTAAGGGTGTCATTTAGAAAGCTCTATAGCTCTTGTCACAACTTGACCTGGGAACCTGTGAAAAGGGGCCCATGTGCAAAAGGGAAACCCAACTAGCTCCGAGCTAAGTTAGTGTGTCAGATCTGTCTCTAGGGCTGTCTGGTTGCTACTGCATGAGAGAATTCAAGCAAGACCTGAGCTTGAGCCCAGCTGTCCATGGGATGAGGGAACCTGGCATACTATTGCCTTAACTAAATTTGTGCTATTTTCCTATAATGTAGTAAATAAATATCCTAGGGAGGAAAATGATTATTGAGAAGCATTCACAGTCACTTGATGCTTATAACAGCCACAGTAATATCAAGGAAGGAGGTGTAAATAAAACATATGATAGATCAAGAAAGACCAGTTCGTGGGATCTAGGATTAGAATCTGAGCCTAGACTTAGAGGGGAAGCCAAGGTATTGACAGGAGAATGAGTTGAAAACAAAAGGATTTATACACTCAATGTGCATATTGTTTTTGCATTTTTTTCTGACCTTGTTTAGCCAACTTCTTATTAAGTTGACAACATACAATCTAAGTGGCCTCAATTCAACAGAGAATTGTTTTTCTTTACTGTTATCTAAAGATCGCACATGGATTATAACAAAGAATAAAATAAATAAAATGAAATAAGATAAATTCCTCTGTGCCTGGAATGGCATTGAGTGTGTCTTTTATTTTATATAGTGCTTAGGAAATACGTCCTGGAAGCTGTTCATCTTCCCAGCCGTTTTTGGACTTGATCCAATCGTTTAGCAACTACCAGGAAGTCCACCAGAGCAAAAGGTTCAGCTCTTCTTTCTGTTAATTAGCCCAGGCAGTTTTGAAGGTCCCAACCCTAAGATTCATTTCATGTGCAGTATCCCAATTAGGTCAAATCTGTCTGAAATTTCTGGAACCACAACTTAGTAATCAGTGGAGAGATACACCAGTGTAGCAAAAGGCCAAGATAGATTTCCTTTAGTGCTTCCCTCAAGACAACACTTCAAAGTCTTTTTAAGACACAAAATCATGTTTTCTACGCTTTGGGAAAATAAGTAGCCAGTCTTGATAGGTGAATTAGTGAGCAAATGCTTAGTCATTTGACTTCATGCCTAAAGCAAAGAGCAAGTACGTATTTCCTTATCTATTTCCCACATTTTTAAATGAACTTATCATCAGCCCTCAGTCCTTTTAGTCAAAAATTCCATGTTAATGAAGATGGACTTGGCAGAGGGGTCACCTTTTTTTCCATCTTCCCAATATGGCCTCATTAAACAAATCTGCTCACTATTACATTGAATGTTTTCATTGGCTCCTCAAGATGGGTAGCAAAATCCGGCTGGTTCGGAGGCAATTTGGATCCTAAGTCCAGCAAAAATCACAGTAATCACAAAGGGACTAAAAGGCATGTTTGGGGGTGTCTGCTGTCTACAATACACTGGACCCAGATGGGAAAGAAAGACTGAAAGGACCCAGCAGCAGCTGGAGTCGTTTCGTCCCAGGGAAATTGCCCTGTTTTCCTATTTCATCCAGCATCGGCTGGTTCTTATCTATACTTGATGAGCTAGAAAAACGAGTATGTGGCCATTGGTTTGGAGTCTTGAGGGAAGGGTTGGCCCTTGCACAGGGCCTTCTCAGAAGTCAGGTGTGCCTGAAGGAGAAACAGAAAGAGGAATTAAAGGCACAGCCAGTTGAGTCATGCTCACAGAGGCCTAGAGCACAGCTCTGCATCTCCTTGGCCCTCAGTCAGGCTCAACAGCTATACCTACGCACATCAACTGTGGAGAAATGCACGACACCCCATGGGACCACCTAGGAAACACTGGAGGACAAGTCCTGATCAAGGACTAGTAGGTGAAGCCCTTCTACCACTCCAGCTGTGCTTAACTTTGCTGTTTTAAATAAACAGTGAATACCAGTGATGGAATCTTTTAGTTGGACCTTGCTATCACTCTGCTTCAATTCCTTTAACTACTGACTCTTGAAACCAATGGGCACTGGCTTAAATTAGATGCGAATGAGCCTTCAGAGATCCTGTCTACATGCTATGAAAAGGTTTCGTTCCACATGTGATACAGTACTGACCTTTTTGTATCTTAGAGACTTAAAGAGGCACCTATGAAAAAAGTAAGCAACTTTGTGATCTGAAAACTTGGCGTATATCTGATTGCTCTGACAAAGTGTTTTATTATTGTACATACATGCTACTCTTGTTCGTGACCTGTTTGCGATTTAAAAAAAATGTTTTCTGCCAATCCTTTATCTTATTATCCTAGTGAGTTGAAGAGTTTGGATTTTGCCTCATTTTTATTTAATAATAGATGAATGTGTATTTGTATGTATGTGCATGTATGTGTATAAGTCTGTAAAATTTTTTACATAATGATGCTGGCTGTTGCTGGATCTTTTTTAAGTATTATAGGCCTTCTGTGACAGAAGCCTTAAGGAAATAGTTCATGAAGATGGAGTTCTCCAGATTACAATTGTCAATGATGTTAATCAGGTTTAATGTTTGCACATTCATAGTTATATTATGATTATCATCTTAATCAAAGAAAATTAGACTCTAACACTGGATACCCCAAATAATGCCTCATCATGATTAAAAGATATTGAGCATTGGCTAATTCATAAATATGGCTGTAACTTGTAAATTGGTTTTACTCTTATTGGCTGTGTTTTGTAGGCTTCATGACGGTTGTCCATTAATATTCTTCAAAAACTATCTCTTGATAGTTGTGTATTTGCAATCCTTCTGACTAATTGTTATCTAGTAACACTCTGCAGAAGTATAATTTCTTACAAAGGGAATGAATAATATTATTGAGAGACCAGTACATTACCCACAGAACACACAGAATGAACTCCATGTATGCCTAACCTCAGATCCATTCTCTTTATGCTTCTTAGAAGCTTTAAATGGGCTTTAGATGGCTTAATGCACTGATTCCTTGGCATTTGTCATCACCTGTCGAACACTGGATCAGAACAGACATTGGTTATGAGAAACAGTAGAGAATAAATCATTAGATGGCTTATCAATGATATCTTCAAGGATATTGTTCTGAGACAAAAAGCAAGGTTGTCAGAAATGAGAGGAAGTCAAGAAGAATATGATGGCATTTGCTTATAATTCCACCACTTACATGATAAGCTGGGGAAGGAGTATCATAAGTTGAAAGCATGCTTAGGTTTTATGATGAGACCCTGTTTTTTCTTTTAAAAAAAAAAAGAAAGAAAAAAGGAAAAAACAAAAAGGATGGAATTTGCTTGGGTCATCCTTTCTGAAAATCGCTGAAATGAAAGAGGTTATCTGGTTCCTACTTGTATTGTTCATAATATTTGTTTCAGACATAAACATATCCTACCTCAAGACAAGAATTGTTGAAACAGTGGGGAAGTGTACCTCGTCTGGAGAGGGAAACTATTATAAAGAAACTTTGTGTCCTTCACTTTGATTACTGAACTATTGAAACATTGGATCCCAAGAAAATAGAATTTCCCAAGAATCCCATGCTGGTAGAAGACAAAACTGAAAGTCTAGACCAGCAAAAGAGAACCATTTCTCGCACGAAGATTTACAATTTGTCAGACAACCTTATAGCATAGACAACTGTAACAGGCTCCCAGAACTTAAAACTCCTAAAGCCATGGTGGAGGTAACATTCTGACTTTAAAACCCAGAACACAGGCCCCAACAACTGCCAAAATGACCTAATCCATCAAAGACCTAGTCTACAGTTTCAGGAAAGTCTTATGTGCTTGCTGGTCTTATGTCATCTTGATGTAAGCCAGAGTTAGCTGAAAAGAAGAAACCCCAATGGAGAAAATACCTCCATAAGATACAGTTGTAAGGAATTTTCATAATTGGTGATTGATGGAGAACACCCCAGCCCATTGTGAGAGATGTCATCCATTCCTAGGCTGGTTGTCCTGGGTTCTATAAGAAAGTAGACTGAGCAAGCCATGGGGAGCAAGTCAGTAAGTAGCACTCCTCCATAGCTTCTGCATCAGCTCCTTCCTCAAGACCCTGCCCTGTCCTGACTTACTTCATTGATGAACAGCAATGTGGAAGTATAAGCTAAATAGATCCTGTCCTCCTCAAATTACACTTTAGTCATGGTGTTTGTAACAGCAATAGAAACCCTAATTAAGACAGTCCCGAAATATACTCGTCTTGCTTTTTTGACTTCTGTAGATCTGCTTCTTGCTAACTGAAGTGTGACAATCAGGATGTGGATACTGTGTGTAAAAAGACAAAATGCTGTAGGGCTCAGAGCTGCATGATTTGGGCAAGTTTTCTATGCAGTCATCAGCCAGTAATGAAGACTTCTTTCTTTTTAACTTTAAGCCTGTGTGTGGTGGTCTCTGGAGGGCTTACTTCACAACATGTGATGAGTCAATAGTAGGTGGGACTGTATTTTGACTGGGAAGTGCGTGTGCGTGTGCATGTGTGTGTGTGTATGTATAACCCTCTACTTAAATTTTAATCTCAAATGGGTTTGGGGCAGGTGGAGCAGTCACTGTTTCTCCTTATTCTTATCCCAATTTTGTCACATTGAATACAGATGTTTCTGCTTTTCACTGAAAAATGAAGTTCTGTATTGGACTGTTGATCACAGAAACATTTATTTCTTGTCATATAAAGCCTGTTTCATAAGAAAAGTAGATTCTTTCCTGGAAAAAAAAACATGTGGAATATCCATTTCCCATAGTTCCGGCTATGCCAACCATCCAATGATGGGAAATACTTTACTCACAGGATCCATAAGAACTGGACAGGACAAAAGGTACAGAAGGTTGGGCAAGGCAGCCAATCCATGAACTAGCCAGTGTCAAAGGAGCTGCTGCTCAAAAACATAGCAGTGTGACAGATTAGAGGGAACATGCCAAAGCAATGAATTACCTATGATGCAGAGACAAAACTAAAGAACAAGGAGAGCCAGTTGACAGCAGGAAGAAGCTGAAGCATATATGAAATAGGATGTGGGGTCTCCATGACAAAATGAATGACATCATGCAAAGACAGAGACAGCAGCTGGTCACTGGATAGTCTTGGTAGCTAAAGCCTCCTTAGCCTTTGAATCTCAGTCTGTTTCTTGTTTACATGTATCTCCAGCTCATCCTTTCCACCTACGGTGGCTGGAATGGACCCCATTCCTTTAGAAGCATGATGCTAATGTGCTTTGAACTAAACACAACTCTGGGGCCTGCTCTAAAGTGGAGAGATGTGCTTTATAATTTGGAGGGGACCAAAGGAAGCCTGTTCTTAATTGTTTTTGTCCCAAATTAATAGCAGTCTTTATTTTACCTTGTCATGAGAGCAATATAGACTTACTACAGATAATATGACATCTATAAAACAAATGAGAAAAAGGAACAATATTCCAAACTAGAAACAGTCAGTACTAACATTGTAAGGTGCTCTATCTGATTTTTTTTCTAAAATTATGTTTGTTCTCAAATTATTTGATATTTTCATGAAACATTATCTCATGGATATTTCAAAGTATCGTGAAATGTCTCCAAGACATTAAGTTGCTGTTGAATGGCACGTAAGTCAAAAAGATAGGTTACTCAAGCATTTCTCTGTTGATCATGTAGTTAAGAGCACCAGTCATCATGGTCCCCGAGTCTTGGATCCCACAGCATGCAGAGGGAAAGAATATCAAGGGACACAGTATGTCAGGAGCTAAGAAGGGCCTCTACCACCTGCCTACTTTCAGTGTATTCCAAAAGACCAATGACTGTGTGTAAGTTCCAGCAAGTTTCCCAGCATCCTGTGTTTCAGCTCCCTCATCTTTGAAACAATAAGAAAAGTGTGTCCTCCATAGGTTATGGTAGAATTGATCAAGTAACCCCTGAAAACTGCTCTGCAAAAGTGACTGACCTGACAAGTCAGAATCACCTTGCTGTGCTGTCAAAGGAACACTGATCTCTTCCCTAACATCAGTTTTTAGTTCATGGATGCCTTTAGTCAAATTATGAGTTCTTTCTTGTCTACTTTAAACTCATTGCTCACAATGGGAACAAGATGGACCTACCTTGACAATGGGTCGAGAGGTAGAAGAGGGTAGGTACCGTGCGATGCGTTGACGGGTATCTAGTTGTGCTTCTGTTTTTGTGATAAATGCCTGGTTGGAAAGCAACTTAGGAGAGAAAAATGTTTGTTTGGCGTAAAATCCCAATGGTAAAGTCCACCATTTCAGGGAAGTGACATCAACCAGGCACACCTGTACACAAGAGACCAGATAAAGTAAATGCACGAGGTCCTCTACTCTTACCCAGTTCAGACCCATTCTCAGGCCATGTCTTCCACCTGATCAAGACATTAACCTAACTGAGACATTCCCCCAGATGGGACCACAGGCTAACCGGATCTAGACAACTCGTGGCTGAGATTCTCTTCCTACTCTGTGGCAGATGACAATTAAAAGCAGTCGCCATGAAGAGTGACTCTAATGGGTTAACTACAAGTGCCAATACCTGCAAGCTGTGAATATTATCTCATTTAGCAAAAGGGGTTTTGTCAAAGTAATAAGGTAAGAATTTCATAATAAGATCATTCTGGCTTCCAAGTGAAACCTGTTTGCCATGGCTGACAGCCTTGTAAGTGCAACAGGCATAAGGTAGTTAGTTCGAGGAGACACAGAAGAGATGGTTATAAAGATAGAAACAGAGGTGAAGGCAAAGAAGCTGCTACAAGTATGCACCAAAAGTGGGATGAAGCAAAGAATGATCTCCTGGAGCTTTTGTAGGGAGCTCAGCCCTATTACCAACCTGATTTCTGATCTCAGTAAGTACAAGAAGTTATATCTTAGATTCTTTGTGCTTTGCAGTAATTTGTTAAGAAATTCCTGAGAGATGAATCTATTCATAGAAAAAAGCCCCTTAGGGACCACATTATGTTCTGCATCTCCAGATAGGTCCCGATGTAGGCAGGAATGAAGAGTTTGGCATTGAATATGCCCAAGTGGATTCATCTGTCTAGTGATGACCATCAGGAGGCCTACTTGGTAATGACTCTCTCTTACAGTCTTCCATTTCAGCTCTTATAGGCGTTAAAAGGAATCTTTTGTTCTGTGTCTGTCATCGTCTTTCTTGTCTTCCTTTCAGCTGTATATAATGCAAAAGAGACGTCCTGTTAGCTACAATAAACTTGTGTCAGTTGCTTTCATCTTTAAACCCACCTCACATATCTGCTCTTAGGGCAAGAATGAACTTCTTCTTCACGAGGGAATGGATGTATTTAACTGTGTGCACATCTGCTCTCATTTGCCCCCATTCATGTTCTTGCACCATGCTCTCAGACGACTTCTGAAGGTTCCTGCCCTGACGCAGGTTTCTGTAATCTCAGCACTGAATGCAGGGCACTTGCCTGGGGCTTACTATTTGAAACCATTTTATCTGTGTCTCTAAATGCTTACCCAACTATGTTCTTAATCCATTCCTTGTCTGGGCCCCACTTAACACCATCTTCTTTCTTCACCTACAAATGGAAGTGCTCTCCAGTCCTCACGGCAGTGTACCAGTAAATCCTGTGTGGTTAGTAACATGACAGGCTTGAGATGAACTCTCATCCCATAAGATAACTAGGAAAACCACAAAAGCAGAGTGATATTTTGTTGTTGCTTTACTCACTCTAGTTTTTATGCTTACTCTCCAAAGCAATTGTAATCTTCCATATGCAGAACTTGTCTTTCCCAAGTCATCTATACCTGCAACTCTTCACTATTTAAAAAAAATACTGACTTTACTATTACTTGTGAGTAAGCACAGTGATTACACATCTATAATTCATATCTGTTCAACAGGATTATAATAACTGGGAAGGTATAGGATGTGAATATTAGTAGGAGACTCAACCCTGAGCTCTGTGTGTTAGAAGTTTCCTTAAAACACAAACATCTACTCATGCAAGTCTATACACACATGCATACATACATACATACATGTGCACATGCACAGCTGCACATGTGCATAATGCTCATGAATATAAACATATGAATGCACCATTTGTGCAAACTTATGCACACATATTTACATATGAACACATGTGCACATAGGCTCATACACATGCATATATGCTCAAATAAAAACACATGTGCACACACACACACCATACACACACATTTATTCAAGGAAACTGATGCATCTTTTACTTGCAGTCTTGAGTTTTGTGATGACACGAATCTAATCATGAGCATCCACTTTTATGGTGCTTACCTTCAGCCCCATGACAAATGCCTCCTGTATATCTGGGCCTCTGTCCTTGAAGATACATCTGCTGTTCCTAAGTGTCTTGAAGGGTGCAGCAAAAGCCAACTTTAGCATGGATGCTACTTCAGAGCCCAAGCAATATGGAAATAAAGACATAAGTCAGGTAAAATAAAAGACACAATGCTGGATTATCTTATCTTTCGTTTCAGGTGGCATGTATACAACAACTTTTACAAAATAAGAATGTCTTTTCACTAATGACAGGGATCTGTTTCCTTCCAATTCTTTGTATTGAAAGTATACATGATATGCATGAATAAATGGCATATTTAATTGTTCAGTTGTTCATTCGTGGTATTTAAATACTCAGCCTACACTATGAAGGCCTATATTTGCTAGCATGTCAGCAGGCCATGAAGGGATAATTGAATTAGCCTAGAAGGTAGTAGAATGTCTCAAATTGCTGCACCTGCCTTCAGGGTTTAGCTCACAAAAGCTTTGCATTTGAGAAAGCCCAGTGCTAAGTAAGTATCAGAAGCTAACTCTTATTGTGTGTTAAAGAAAGAAAACTAGTTTGCAGGGCATCCCAGGAATCAAACAAGGTCATCATAGCTGTTTTAAGGAGAACTCAGTTTAATTGGTTTCAGTGGTCTGAGTAGACCACCTCCAATGGAGACACCAGGAAAGGCAATTGGAAACATGAGTGGGGTTCTTAGTGATTGAAATGCAGAAGACAGGGCCGACCCCAAAGAGTAAAAGTGTAAATTAAACTTTCTGCATAGAAGGAAGCAGGAAGCACAGGAGACCATCACAGAGGAGATAATGGGTGTGTACATGGAAAAAGTGTCTGCAAAGTCATGCGTCAGCTCCCACAAACTGCAGAGAAACATCATGGCACTGACCCCAACAAGGCTGGACTTCGAGATGCACAGCTTTGCAGTCAGACAATCAGTCACCACACCAGGGGCATACAAAGAAGGTGCACCATTCTTAAGGTTGGAGCTGACCCGGAGCACAGCAGCAAGGACACTGGAAAGGGAAATGGGTGACTGTACATTTCTGTCACAGTATATATAGTATAAACACACAACAGCTGAATTCATGGAGAGGGCGTATTTTCTTCCATGAACTCTCTTATCTTTATGAAATCCTAAACCAAGAACTCCCTTTGACTTGCCAAAGAAAGAAACCATGAAATCTAGAAATTTAGTGAAGATTCTGGTGACTAGCTAGCATTATTTAGAAAGAATATACTTACTGAATGACAGAAGTGGGGGAAATAGGATGAGAATATAGCGAATGCATAATTCAAAGGCCAGAATTCAGATCATTTGATGCGCCGTCTGACGCAATCACAGAAATGTTGGGGGAGTGAGGATGCAAGTCCCATCCACACATGAATCATTTAAGAAGCATAGAAGATAATGTGCTACAGTCATGGAGTTGGTAAGCAGCCTTGCCAGGATTCAAATTCAGGACACTTTTCCTTTAAAATTCCCTCTCTTGGCACTCAATTCTGGCTTGAATACCAATGTACAGAGCTGCGCTGTGCAGATGAAGTCATTATCCAGTGCCTTCATTTCTTCCTACTACTGTGGCCAGCTACCAGGAGTGCAACAAACATTCACTCTCCCACAGTGCAGAGACCAGTAATAGTCCCAAGTGGGTCACAGGGGTGGACTCCTCTGAAGACTCCAGGCACGGATCTCTGGCCATACCTTTGCTAGCTTTTGAAAGCCATTTCTGCTGACCAACACAAGGTCCCTTCCCCCTCCCTCTTCATTGCTCTTCATTCCAGCCTCTAGTTCTGTTTACATCTCTTCACTGGCAGATTCTCCTGCCTTCTTGTAAGTACCCTCCTGATTCCATCGAGCTCACCTGGATTAGTTTCTTTTGAGAACGGTAATCACGGTTCTGAAGGTCCTCTTACCATGTGGCATAAGGCGCAGGTTCTTGCAATCGGGAAACAGACATCTTTGGAGGGCCATTAAAAGCCAACCAATGAGTCTTTATAGACTGACCATGGTACTTTCTAGAACTTTTGATTTTGCTTAACACGGGCAGAGTTTAAAGTCTTTAACAGCAGTGAGATGCCGTGGTCCCTTCCTGGCTCAGTGTTGTAGAATATTAATCAAAGATGTGTTACATTTATTTAATGATACAAAGGTGAGTTGCATTCTTGATGTTACATTTGCTTGACTCTATGAAGCTGTATTACTTTGCCTATCTAAAACACCTGATTGGTCTAATAAAGAGCTGAATGGCCAATAGTAAGGCAGGAGAAAGAATAGGTGGGACTAGCAGGCAGAGAGAATAAATAGGAGAAATCTGGGGAGAGAGGATGGAGGAGCTATAGAAGAAGGGGCCAGTCACCCACCTGCACAGTCAGACATGGATAAGAATGAAAGAAAAGATATACAGAAACAGAGAAAGGTAAAAAGCCCAGAGGCAGAAGGTAGATGGGATAATTTAAGATAAGGAAAGCTGGCTAGAAATAAGTCAAGCTAAGGTCAGGCATTCATAAGACTCCATGTATTTATTTGGGATTTATCTGTGGGCCCTACAAATAGCAAAGAACAAAGAAATAAGAGTAAAAAGAGTAAGAGTTTAAACAAACAAACCGGCAGTTCTGTGTCATCTGGTATTAGACAGAGCCTGTAGTTCAATGTCAGCACAACAAAATGCTGAAAGAAACAATGGGGTAGTCAATGCAAATAACAGCAGACTGTGGCCTCTGAATGCTTGCAGCTTCCAGATGGTCAAAAGCCCCTCCTCAGTGGTGCTAGCCCTGCAGAATCTGTAAGTTTGGAGAAAAGACTTGATCAAAGACATAGGAACTTCAATCCTGGTCAGGGGAGATCTTGTTTTCAACGTCTACATACAGCACCCACCATTCTTCAAAACTAGAGTAACCAATGGAGCTATTCTGTGCAAGAATGCTTTCCTTCTACTCTCACATACGCAGTTCTGGTCAGCTCTAAATACCTCAGTTGTCCTGCGTCTCTGTTTCATTATCTGCAAAATGGGGAATGGTAACTCTTCCTGGGAGGGATACCAGGAGGATTGAAATCCGTCTGAGTTTCTTCTCAGCTCTATTGTAAAAAACCTTGACCTCTCAGATAATAAAAGTATGGAAGAATGGGTTACTAGCCGTCACAGATGCAAAGTCACAGAAGCAATTGCTGTGGTCACATCACTGCCACAGCCAAGAATCAGAAAGCAACAAAAGTCTGCAGCAATTCAGTTTTCCATTTATAAAGTCCAGGATCCTAGTCAGAGTATGCACTGTGCACATTGGACAAGTCTTCCCACCTCAGCTAATGTAGTCAAGATCATCCCCATAAGCCTTCTCAGAGACCCATCCCCCAGGTGATGCTAGACTCTCAGGTTTACACACACCATTTACTTTACCCAGAGAGTTTGCCCTCAAACCCTGTGAGTGGCTGAAAAGAAGTGTTGCTCCCATGTAGTTCAATGCTGTATCTCTCCTGCTTCACAGACTTGATGCATAGCCCATGGATGTTTCTGGTGGCTTTCTTTGCTCCTCACTAAAAGAGGGAATAATAAATGTTTATCTAATTAGGTCACAAAGATAATATAATTTATAAAATATCCCTGTGGTCCATATACTACCAGTTTGCAAACATAATTTAAAGATTTTATTTTTAGTTATGTATTCACATCAGGGGTGAAGGTGTGTGCACGTGAACATACAAGAAATGTCAAATTCCGTGATCTGGAGATACAGGTTATTGGCAGAGATGCCAGGGATAGAGGAGGAGAGAGTAGGCAGAGTCATGAGAAGCCACTGTAGGAGACAGACGCCTCCGCTGGAGCCCACCGAAATTTTGCTGGTAGGCCATGACCTCATAGCAATACACAGACTAATGGAGATGGGTTAGTTTAGGATATAAGAGCTAACTAGAAATATGCTTAAGCTATTGGCCAAACAGTATTGCGAATAATATCATTTATGTGTGTTTATTGCAGGACCGGGCAGGACAGAAACCTCCGCCAACAATAGGTGGTTGTGTGCTGCCTGACACAGGGGCTGGGAACTGAGTTCCAGTCCTTCACAAGAGCAGGAAATATCTGCTCTCAAGCATGGAGCTGCCACTCTAGCCCAAATAACCTATAGTATACGATACACAAACAACTCGTTCTCCAATTCTGCTGTATTACAGTGTTAATGAATGAAAACACTATGGGAAAACCACTCTGCAGAGACACTCGCCTATCCACTGAAGGTCCTCTCTGCCTCTATAGTAGCTTCGTTCTTGTCTTCTTCCTGTGTCATAACATCCCTGGCTCCTCTCTTGCCTCTCTCAGTAGCCTTTCTGCCCTCCACAGCCTCATCATTTCTCAGTGCATAGGTACTCGTGCCTTTCTGTGACTAAGTTGCCTATACGGTGATGAGCAGAGTTCACATCACAACTCTTCATGCCTGGCGCCTTTGAGATTTCTTTCTAAACAAGACACTTGTCTCCTTTCCCACTCCTTGCTTGGGCAACGAGAGCAGAAGATGCAGAGCTCTGGGAGATTTCTACAACAGCATATAGACCATGTATGTGCCTGGGGATGAGTGGGACATTTCTACAGTGGTCCATGAGTTTTTCAGGAGCATGGCCAGCAAACAAGCAAGGGTATTCCAGCAGTGCTCGTCAGTCATGGGAATCATGCACCGTGTGACCTGAATAAAGGGTTCAAGAAATTGAGAGCTGATAGCTGAGAACTGGGCAAAGCAAGGGGGTGGACTCAAGAAGCAAGTGCCTCTGCCTAAAGAATTTTTTTAAGCTAAAATTGGAACCAGTTGAATCTGAATTGAAACCTCTGCTTTTAGCACATGCTAAAGAAGTCAAATTATTCCATTCCCACCCTCTAAAGCTGATCTCTGAAAAATAGAGAGCACGATAATTTATACATTTTGGGATTTCTGGGAATACTAAGCAATATAATAAAATTACAATAGGCGCTAATTCATTTATATAATACCAATTATCATCATCATCATTATTAAACCAGTATTAAAATAACATGAAAGTCTACACATTGACATGCCTAATTATTTACTGGATCTAGATTGATATAAAAATAAAATTCTTAACACCAAAAACCATTCACTTGAATTTTTCCAATTTACATTTTTTCCACCATACTATGACAGGAAGTTACAGCTATTATTGAAAATTTTTCTTAAAATGTCGTGGACACATTTTAATATACATTAACAGAGTGACTTGCTAGCATTCCACAGAAAATAAACTAATTGAAAGGATGGAAGGAACATGAAAAGAAATACTTCCTTCAAACACGACATGAAAAGAGAACTATTCTTCAAATATTTATAGGGTTCTGGTCCCAGAGCTTTCCACATTTTCATCTCAATTTGGTAGCCTCAGGAAGACAGGGGAGGGCACCTTCTGCTATGCTGAGGGATGGGGAAGGGAGCAGATGTCATCTTACAGGTGTTCTCTGCTCCTTTCTCTGAGCGTTAGATCATGGGTAGATTAGAAGTAAAATGTTTATGAACTTAGAAAGATTAAAATTTACATTTGGAGAAGTGAAGAAGAGGCTTGGGCTTGGATGTCCTGATAATCCCATATTATCTCAAATTCCTCAAAATGCCTGTGTCCAAGGGATATAACAGGAGTTATTGTTAGATTCAAGATTTATGAGGGTCCCTATAGCTCACTACAGGAGCAAGAGCTAGGTCTCCGCTCTCGCCCCCAAGCTGACATCAATGGACTGGCTACACTTTGTATTCTCATGTGACATTCCTAGCAGATAGGGAGACCCAGTTAGGGATAGCTGGCTGTTTCCTGAGTTAGTCAGGAGGTAAAGGGGCAGATTCTATTGCCATAGACATGACTATGAGGTCACAGGCAGGCAGACTGTGGAATTCAGAGCAGACATGCACTCTCTTTTCTACTCTAACTTCTCCTGAAGGGCCTCCAAGGGATTGGAGGAAGACTTGGCTGAAGGATTCTGTCATTTGAGCAGTGATATCTTTGACGCAAGAGATGGAATAGGGCCAGAACAGGACCACAAGGACTGAGCAAACTGCTCATGGCTTTAGTGTAGTCAGTTAAATGGATAAAATATGGAAATTTTTCCCTACATTATCCAGGCTAACACATCTCAAATATCAATTTAGATTTAGGAAGAAATGAAGAAAAAACACTGACCCAACACAAGTGACTCACAGACACTGAAGACAACTGCCATTCATCATGTGCCTTAAATCCTAGTGGAACCCCAAAGAAAGGAGGTCAATGTTCTACCCAAAAGAGAGCAGTATGATAAGGCATGTTTTAAAGAAGACCCCTCCACTGCCGGTAGGAGTGCAAACTTGTACAACCACTCTGGAAATCACTATGGTGGTGTCTCAGAATACTGGGAATAAATCTACCTCAAGACCCAGCGATACCACTCTTGGGCATATACCCAAAGGATACTCAATCATGCCACAAGGACACTTGCTTAACAATGTTCATAGCAACATTATTCATAATAGCCAGCATGTGGAAAAAAACTAGATGACCCTCAACTAAAGAATGGATAAAGAAAATGAAGTATATTTATACAATGGAGTATACTCAACTCTAAAAAAAATGACATCATGAAATTTGCAGGCAAATGTATGGAACTAGAAAAACAAAAATAAAAACAACAACAAAAATCCTGAGTGAGGTAACCCAGGCTTAGAAAGACAACATGGTATGTACTCACTCATAAGTGGATATTAGATATAAACCAAAGAATAGCCAGAGTACAATCCACAGTGCCAGAGAAGCTAGGTAACAAGGAAGACCCTAAGAGAAGCATGTGGATCGACTAAGCATGCAAGGAGTGGATGGGGGATGGGATGAGCAGAGGCCCAGGGTTTGGGTGGGAGGAGGGGTAGGAGGGAGAACTGTGACTGGAATATTAAAATGAAGTTAAAAAAATTAAGAAAATGAGACTCAGATCCTACTCAAGACCTCAAGGCATTGGCTATTTGTCCTGTCATTAAAGCTTATATTGGTTTTATGATATCTTTTTATTTTTTTGAGTTATATTTAATATACAATTACACTGTGCTAATCCGAATGGTAAAATTCAAGAATCTTTGGCAAATTCATTTACACAAATTTCACCACCATGGTGTAAATTTTTTCCCATCACTCTAGATTACATCCCACAATCTTTCCCTTGGCAAACACTGCTCTGTTAGTTCTTATAAGCAGGCACATGCTTTGTTTCTGCATTGGGAAAAGGTTTCTTTAGCACAATATATTCTGACTACTATCATACTAACGTTTCAAAAAATACATGTGGTATTTAAAACATTGGAGAACAGAAAAATATTAGTCTTTAGTAAGCAGAAGACACTGGAGAAATGCTTTTTTTAAAAATTCTGAAAGAAAAATATTTTTGAATAAAGATTTTTATACCCAGTCCTAATATCAAGTGGCATTTCCTAAGGTAAAATTAGATTAAAGATATTTTTGGATAAGTGAGAGCCAAGATCTGAAGAAAGTCTCAATGTGCAAACCCAAACTACACTTGATGGTACAATGCCTATAAGCCCAAGAATGCACAGTGTAAATAAACAAGAAACAGTGTTAATCCCAGGGAAATTGTCAAAGGGAGATGAGTAAGAAATTGCTCATCAAAGCAAAGAGGAATAGTTCAGAAGTGTTGAGGCTGCATAATGCTGTTTATGGTAAGTGAACTTAAAGACAGTCACAGTTTTGGGAGAAAGTTGGGGATATGGAAGTGAAATTTTTAAGAGTGGGTGAACAAATGAGTCCATAAATTCACCATAGCTAACAAAATGGACCAGCAGTCAACATATGTACATGGTTGTGGCAAGTTGATATTAAGTAATGATACCAAGTATTCTATAATATATTTTTATAATGGAAATGAAATACCTTAAATATATATTTTTAAATAAGAATTGAAAGTGAGTTTGTGATAGGTTCAAAGGAAGATGACCTAATCAAATCCTCATTCTCTATACTGAAAACATTTTCTATAGTGCTTAAAATTGTAAAGCACAATAGTTATACATACATACATAAGGAAAGTTGAGAGCAGGTTTTGGGGAAAATAGAGGTGATCAGGAACAATCCTTTCATAACAGTGTTTACATAATTATGTTCCTTTTATATAAATGCATGCATAAATATTAAAAGCTTAAAGGAACATATTTTTTTAATTTGTCATTTTGAGTCATTTATTTATTTGCTGTTTATTATTTGTGTGTATGTGTGTGTGTGTTCCTCTATGTATTTTTGTGTACCACATGAGTGTAGGTACTCATGGAGGGCAGAAGAGGACATTGGATCTTGCAACCAAAGCCACAGGCAATTGTGAGCTACCTGATGTGGGTGCTGGGAATCAAACCAGGGTCCTCTGGAAAAGCAGTAAGTACTCTGATCTACTGAAACAACCCCCCAGTCCAAAGGACTTTCAATTTTAAAGAAAGTATCCTAAGTTTAAGAATCCAGAGGCACCTGTTTAAATGAAAATGCATCTAGTGACAACTGAGCCATCAGATTTCAGTTCTATAAAGTGAGGACAGGAGGACCCATTGGCAGTTTTGTAAGGATGGAGAATGCTGTCTCACTGCTAAGACTCAGACAGTAAGAGATTTGATGAAGTGTTTCTCAGTGACTACCTGACTGGAATCCATGTGTTCTAAGACTGGATTCCTGACTTGCACGATAACCCAAAAATCTTGTCTCTAGCCTCTGGGATTTAAGACTTGAAGTTGCACTGGATCTTGTGCTGAGCAAAAGCTGCGACCACAGGCACGTTTGGTTTCAGTCTTTATCCTTCATCAATTAGTAACCTGGAAATTTTCCTCAGAGTCAGTTGGCTGTTGTTTTCAAACTTTCTGAAAAGAGGGGAGTTGATTTCTCCTGCATACCAAACCTCTGCTCTGGGCCTGTCACTTGGCAGGCATTCAATAATCAGAGTTCCCTCTCTCTCTACAAATCAGCCTTATCTATGATATAAAATTGCCTTGGCACATTACTGAATCAGACAGTTAAAATAAAAACTCCAGACATTGAATTGGACCCAGCTTCGATTGTACAAACTACCAACAGCTGGTTATTGAGTGGATGGTATGTGCCTGACATTCCATCAGATTCTAGGAAGAAAAATTAGCATTTGAGGACCAGAAGTATATGCTAGAAAAGGTCAGTGTGACAGAAGGCATCAATGTTTCATAACCATTTCATAACCAGAGAATGGTAAAGATGACCAACACTCTGGAGTATTTCCACTTACACACACCCATCACATAGAATAAGAAACTGGGGTATCTGGGAAATTACAACTTGATCAAAGCATACAGACAGTGAAAGACATCTCTAAGCAAGCCATGGCAGACAGTCCATAGGACTGCTTCTGAACAGATCAGTATTTTAGTGAACCTCCATTACTGATTGAAATATTTCTGTTAATCAACTATGACCCAGAAGTTTAAGATATGAAACAACAAATAGCAAAAGACCTCTCTGTTCATAGCAGAATTCAGATACCAAAAGTTATACCTTTTTTGGTGTCCCATAGTACCTTTTGAATATCAGCTGTCCAAATGACACACACAAAACCTGTCACTGTGACAGTGGTCACTTATTTTCCACAAAGTTAAAGGGTAAACCATGTTTGTAAGGCATGGACAGTGACTATGAGTGCAGACTGCAAGATCAGAATGTATTGAGCTTTGGAAGTTTGGTTAAAGGGTGGTTTTGGTGTGGCAACTTGGCAAAGAATGAGGTAAGTATCAAGATCAGTCAATGTTTCTACCTAATATTGATAGAATGCCTGCAAGCCTTCGTAGTAGGACACTAACGATATTGAGTAGAAATATCAATGAGAGGATTTTAAGGTTGAAAGACCCAAAGACACTTTGGGTACAACAGTTTTTCTTGTCCACTGCCTGTTGCTGCTATCTACTGAAAGCCAGTGGCCTCTGTAGAAGGTTACTGAAATGAGCAATTCAACCATCTGCTTAGACCATATCAAGAAATACTGTAATGTAAGAAAATGCAAGAGAAGCTAGGAAGATGGTTCAGTGGGTAAAATGCTTACACGAGGACCAAATTTTAGATCCTTACCATCATTTAAAATCTAGGCATAGAAGTATCCCCAATGCTGCTGGGAAACAGAGACAGATCCTGGGGATTATTGACTAGTCAGTCCAGCTGACATGGCTAGCTCCAGGGTCAGTGAGAGACCCTGTCTCAAAAACAAAGGTGGAGAGGTATAGAAGAGGTCTGATATTGACCTCTGACCTCCACATGCATAGAGATGGGCAAACATGCCTGCACATACATGCACACACACACACTCACATGTGCATGTATGCACAGACATATGCATGCACACACACATTGCATACACACTAATAAATTAAATAATAAGAGAGAGTGGTAAAGCCAGGATAATATAAACAATAATGTGGCTTCTGCTCTTGGTGGTAGGGCTGACTGTGATGCAGACAGCTTTGGTTCTCAAACCCTTGGGAATTTTAGAGCAGAGGCAGAAAAAAGAAATCACCCTGACATTGTGCCTTCTCTATCAGCCATTCATTTCATGTGACTGATAGACAGTGTAAGGGTTGCTAGCCCTTCTGCCTGTGAAGATTCCAAGGACCTCTGGCTCTGGCTGGGCAACTATGATTTCTCCTTGATCTCCTTCCCTTTCTGTCTGCACAATGATAGAAACCTCACTATGCTTCTTCTTCCTGAGGTTTCCTAGTGAGGTTTCAGTGTGTGCTCACATGGCATCTTCTTCACAAGTGCAGATGGAGGGAGAAGGGAATGCAAGAAGAGGAGAAAAAGGAGAATTACAAAAAAGAGGATAAAAGTCCTACAGGGAGGGTAAGATGAGCTTTCTGGAATATCTTACTGGGAAACTAAATCAATCCCAAAGGTTCTGTTCTCTTACCCACATCAAATCTTATTGTATTTCAAACACTTCATCAACAAACACCATTATATATCAACATATCACTTTAGAGGGTTGGGCAACAAAAATATCTCATCAATAATCATCACAAAATGTTGAAGAGGTAACCTATCCGGTATCCCTTGCTAACTTTTCTACTTGATGTAAGATATAATAGAGGCATGACATGGATGACCATTTTTTAAATAAACAGAGATTAAGTTTTCCACAAAATATTCACAGACAGTATGCAATGCTAGTTTTATTTGAATGTTATGAGTTCGAATTCAAGTTCTGTGTCAGTTGTTTACAAACTTTACAGCCTTGAATAATTATTTCTTCTTGCTCATTATCATATTCTTTATATTTATTTTTAGATGAGAATATAAACATTTAATGGTACTATTGTTTTCAGGTTAAGAAATTAGCATGTGATGAACAAATATTTGGTAAGAAACCATTTTTATGTATTTTTTGTCATCTTATTTTTACTTTCTTTAATTGAGCATATCCACTGTATTTCTTCATATATAAATACATCCCAAAGTAGCTATAACTTCTAGATATATAAATGCTATCCATATAAAGATACTAAGCAGTGGATGAAGAAAGAGAGATGAGAAGGTGAAAGAAAGAAATAAAGCGGAGGAGGAAGAAGAAGAGAAGGAAGGAGGAGACAGAAGAAGACAAAAGAACAGAGGGAGAAGGGGAGGAAGAATTCAAATTTCCTGAGGCTCTATCTTGTACCAGCTACTGAAATTTAGAATGTAGTCCTGCTCGGCTCATCACTATCAGGTATACTTTAAGAAAACAGAATCCTGAGACCAGGAAATCAGTCATGCAACATCTCATAAGACACTTTGGACACACTCAGACCATGTCTGTTAGATATAGCAGTTCTCCAGGAGTGGCACTTCTCTCACGATTGTGCTGAGGAAACAGGAAAGATTGGCATGTGGAGTTCAGGCTTACAGCCAGGTGCAGATCCACATCTATTCCACTTCTAGATTCTCCACTTTCCTGTGACTTAGCTTGATACCAGGAAACTGTCCATGTACACTTAGAAGACTTTATTTTTAAATTCATACTTTATTGCACAGAGGAAAGCAAATTGTATTGAATAAGAGGGAAGCTACATTTTGAGAAAACAGCCTTGCTGACTCACAAAATCATGCTGGGATTTATTCAAATATCTCCTGTTCCCAGTGGACAGAATTCTATTAAGAAGTACTATTAAGGAGAGGCTTCTTAGTGGAAGGCAAGATAAGCGTCTATGATTCTGCTCATTCAGCTAACATGTATTCTGCATTACCATGTGCCAAGAATCATACTAAGCTTTGGGTCATGGCTTTGTGAAGGCAATCATCCTGCATAAACTCAATTAAATGATGTTTATGTTGAGAGGAGAGATAAGATATACTGGAGACATGGTTGGAGGTTAACAAGGGGTAATACCAACTATTATCTCACTGTGTATCATTGCAGATAACCTCTGGGCCAGCACTGAGCTATGTCTTATCCACAGTTTCTCTTGTTTCCTTCTTAGAAATCAAGTAAAAACCATAGTTCTTACAATACTTATCATTCTTACAACCCTTGTAACCATTACTGAAGCATATATGTTATGTGTCTAATGGCATACAAATTACAGTTGGTACAGAAACTGTTCAAAGCCAAAGATTAGCACCATTAAGTTTACTCATAACATCACATGGACAGCATGATTTAAGAACTATGGAAGCCAAAGCTGACCATGGGCCAGAAGTATAAGATGAGACATTTTTGGTATCAAAGAGAGTCATATAGGATGTGAAAAATAATTGGCAAACATTATAGCCAGCAAAGACAGCTGAGTTGTATAAGACCATCATCTGTGAAGCTAAAGAACCCTGTAGATGTGATGAAACCAGAACTCTGGC
This sequence comes from Ellobius talpinus, assembly GCA_001685095.1. Classification (NCBI taxonomy): domain Eukaryota; kingdom Metazoa; phylum Chordata; class Mammalia; order Rodentia; family Cricetidae; genus Ellobius; species Ellobius talpinus. The sequence goes on from LOJH01001232.1 coordinate 27,833, forward strand.
ATTTCCACAACTGTCCCAGCTGTGTCTCTTCTGTCATAATGCAGTCATGAACACCTGCCAATGTATAATGGACCCTTCAGATTCCAAACAAAAACTGCTCTTTACCCACACACAAAGACTTGATAACAATTAGGCCAGTAATAAAATGCCCATTGTGTAAGGGAGCTCTGATGTCAAGCTTTAGGGAAGAAAAGGAATATTCTTCAAAGCAAAAATGATCCACCTGTTAATATAAAGCATAAGGATTCACTCATTCTCAATAGATGTTCTGTGAGCATATACTTTGTATCAAGTTTGCTTAAATGTTTAGTATACTGCAAGTAGACTAAAACAAGAGGTTGTTGAAATGCTTTGGACGCCATTAGACATATAACATATATGCTTCAGCAGTGGTTTCAAGCAGTGTAATGATGATGAGTATTGTAAGAACTCTGCTTCTCACTTGATTCCTGAGAAGGAAACAAGAGAAACTGTGGATAGGATATAGCTCAGTGCTGGGCCAGAGGTTATCTGGAAAACTGATGAATTGCAAAATAGGTTAAAAATTAGTAAAAATGTTTCATACGGTACAAGGACCATGAGGAAGTAGGAAGAAATAAAAAATGAGACAAGTAACAGTGGGAGATGAAGTACTTTCTGTGAATGCTCAGATACATTTTCTTGCAGAAGATGGGCTTGTAAACTCAATGACTAAAGAAGCCAGCCAAGTCATAAACACACACACACACACACACACACACACACACACACACACACACACA
>LOJH01001232.1:28680-41454 GCA_001685095.1 Ellobius talpinus
ACACACACACACACACACACACACACACACACACACACACACACACAAACAATGGTCTCAAGAGAAAGAATAAAGCCAAATGCTTGGGAGATAAGATGATCTGGGCATATGCAGTAAGATGGGGCACCTATGAGTACATACTACTGGAAAGAATATGAGCTTTTAGAAAAAAATCTTAACTTTATTGGAGAGGGGGAATTACTACCTTCACTTGTGTACCCACAGGTGAGCCCAGCAGGTTCCAGCAGAGGGTTCCAGACCATAGACACTTGTACAGTCATGGGTTACAAAAGCAAATGTTTGTGAATGTGGGAAATGAACTGGGAACACAGGAATGAGGAGGTGAAAGACAGTGGGTAAGAGTAATCAGAATGCATTTCTATACTTCTGTACATATATGAAATTATCAAGGAACAAATTGGATAAATGTTATTTAAAATAGATCAAGAATTATATCTTGTGTTTCAAGGACTATGTGCATGGGTCATATTTTTGTTCTGAGAACAAAGGAGTTGGTTTTTATAGTAGCAAAGGTGGGGCTGACAAATTTCTAAGGTTCAGGATCTCTGATTGGCTGACATTTGTCTAGGGGTGTCCTGGTGAAAAGCAATTGGTGTGTGCTGGCAGGTGAGCCTATCTACAATTGTTGGAATGTTAGGAATTTCCTTTGGATGGTCTTTTCCTGGTGGTGCCTGGGTAGTCTCAGTTTGTGATCTTTCTTGGAAAGAGGTATTGCTTCAGGGTAAATGTCTGAGACTCAGGCCTCTATTGACCTTGTAGTGCCTGGGTCCTCACAGGCACCCTGGGTGCTCAGCAGGGGAGAAATGAAAAGGAATACTTTGATGCATTAGGTTGCACAGCAAAAAAGTTCTTTATTGAAAATAACGGGAAAATGTTTCCTTTAAAAGCACCACTGTCACCGTTCAGGAAAAGAGTCACAACTATGTTATAGAAGAGAATGGCGTGTGGCAGAGAGAAGTGAGCTATTGTAGAAGAGGCTAGTTCATGGGAGAGATAGGATATGAGCTGTTAAAGAACAGCACATGGGAGAGAGGAAATGGCCAGGGGAACCATGTCAAATGAGAAGAGATCCAGACACTTAGGGGAAGGACCCTTGTTCATACTCAAATTCTCCTTTAAATTTTAATTTCAGAATTGGTGAGAGAAGAAAATATTTCTCTTCCTCTCTCCCTCTTCCTCTGTCTTCCTCTGAATACAGCATCCTAGACACGGACACAAAAACACACACACACGCACACAGGAACACACACATACACAAACCCACACATATGTGCACTAGCACGTACATAAACCTGAGACCAAACATTGATATCAGAGAACATGAACTCTTGGAGCTATCAAAGGTCTTGCAGCAACTTTAAAGTAACCAGGAAAGAGCTACAGAATCAAAGTGGAAAACAAGAGAGAACAACTCCAGAAGCCAAATCAGTGTTTGTCCTCAATATCAGAAAACTGTGAATTGAATCTCAGGAGAGACAAACAATAAACAAACAATAAACAATAAAGCTTGGGATAAGAAACAGACAAGCATGGAAGATGGGGAACAAAAAACTGATTAATGTCTGGTATGCTCCCAAAGGGTGCACACAGCCACACAAGTTTCAACAGGGTACTCTGACTGCCAGGACAGAAGTGACTGAAGACAGAACACGTCCTAGAGCATGTGACTTCATGAGGTCTGAAAGTCAACAAATGATCTTAGACCAAAAAACTTATGACAGTATTGTAAAAGTATTTACATTTTCCTCCTCCTAATAACTCTCCCTTTTAAACTACATGCCTTCATAGTTTCTGAGTCACAGACAGTCTAAAACAAGTGGAGCTTAAGACTGGAGAGATGGCTGACTAGTAGGAGAACTTGCCGTTCATGAAGAGGGGTCCTGGGTTTGATTCCCAGAACCTAAGTGGTGACTCACGACTACCTATAGTTCCAGTTCCAGATTCAATGTCTTCTAGCCTCTCTCTGAATGTAGTGCACATGCATGAAGGCAAACATATATAAAATTTTTAAAACTCTCTGAAAGAATACTGGATTTATCTGTGTGATCTGTGAAATGAAGAGGATTTACCTATATATATATATATAGGTAAATAATCATATATATATATGATTATTTCTTCTCATTTATCATGGATTTTTTTTTAGTTTCATTATATATAAACTTAATGGAAAGATCAGTCTCCAAACCTCAGGTCCCAATCTTCTAACCATCAAATGTGCTGGTTACAATGAAAAATATCAGGGAAGGCCAACAAGAACAATAATGGTGAGAATGGCAACAACAAATCCATGAGACTATAAGGAGTGAATGAGTGAATTAATATATAGTGTTGAAATGTGGGACCCGTCAAGATAGGCTATGTCTATTATCCACTGGTACAATTAGTTAAAGGACACAGAGAAATGAGTAGGTTGCTGTTGACAGGAAAAACAGATGACGAGTTAAGCAGCCCCCAAATCCTGTGCCCTATGTGCCACAGCTCCACTCTTCACTCACATTCATGTCACCCATGCTCTTGCTCCCTCCTTAACATTTATTGTTGCCCTGGTTGGTCTTGACTGTCAATGTGACACACCCTAGAGACATCGGAGAGGAAAGTATCAATTGTCAAACTGCTTGGAATGGATAAGCTTGTGAGCAAGTTTTCAAGAGAAACTTGATTATTATTTAATATAAGATAGCCCAGACCACTGTGTGGGAAAACCATCCCCAGGGAGGAATTCAAGGCTCTATAAGAAAGTTGCTAAGCACAAGCCTGTGAGTGAACAAGATCATCAGCTAGCAACCGGCGTTCTCCCATGGTTTCTGTTCAGGGTTCCTACCTTGATTTTCCTCAGTGATGGATGACTTGGAAGCCTAAAATGAAATAATCCCTTTGTTTCCCTGATCGTAGCAACAGAACTACAGATGCAAGCACCATCAACAGAATACAAGAGATGGAAGATTAGAATCTTACATGCATGTTGAAAATATGATAGAAGAAACAGATTCATTGGTCAAAGAAAATGATAAATCTAAAATTATTAACACAAAACTCAAGGAAATCTGGATCTATGAATCTATGAAAAGACCAAAGCTAAGAATAATAGGAATCCAAAGGGAAGAAACCCAGCTCAAAAAACCCAAAAAATATATTTAATAAAATCATAGAAGAAAATTTTCCTAACCTAAAGAAAGACATGCCTATAAAGGTACAAAAAGCTTACAGATGACCAGACCGATTAAAAAAGAAAGTCCCCATGTCCCATAATAATCAAAACAGTAAACATACAGAAAAAGAAAGAATATTAAAAGCAGTAAAGGAAAAAGTTCAAGTAACATATAAAGGCAGACCTATTCAAATCGCACCCAACTTCTCAACAGAGACTCTAAAAGCCAGAAGGACCCAAGCAGATGTCTTGCAGACTCTAAAATAACATGGATACCAGCCCAGACTACTATACCCAGCAAAACTTTCAATCACCATAAATGGAAAGCAAGATACTTCATGACAAAGTCAAATTTAAACTACACCTATTCACAGATCCAGCCCTACAGAAGGTACTACTAGAATGAAAACTCGAATACAAGGTTAACTACATCCACAAAATCAGACACTAAATAATCTCACACCAGGAAAACCAAAGAAGGGAAACACACACACACACACACACACACACACACACACACAAACTATCACCACCACCAATAACAAAATAGAAGGAATTAACAATAATTAGTCATTAATATTTCTCAATATCAATGGACTTAATTCCCCCAGTAAAAAGACAAAGGCTATCAGAATGGATATGAAAGCATGATCCATCCTTCTGTTGCATACAAGAAACACACATCAATATCAAAGACAGGTATTACTCAGTGTAAAGGGTTGAAAAAATATTTTCCAGAAATTTGGTTTAACATTCTAATAATATCTAATAAAATAGACTTCAAAGAAAAAATTAACCAAAAAAGATAGAGAAGGCTATTTCATACTTTTCAAAGGGAAAATCCACTAAGAAAACATTGCAATTCTTTACATCTATACCACAAATGCAAGGGCACCCACATATGTAAAAGAAACATTACTAAAGCTTAAATAACCTATCAAACCTCACACATTAATAGTGGGAGACTTCAGTACTGCATTGATTCTTTTAACACTAGCTAGTCACAGAAGACTGTGAGATCAAACCCCAGGCACTGGGGAAAAGACACAGGTCACTACCTGTGTTAGAATAAAACCCAAGGGAACTTTCTGTCACAGTATGCTTGCTTGCCCAGTTTGAATTATGTCACTTTTGTCCCAGAAAAAAATAATTATCTTGCCTACTTTTGTTTTAATCAAATGTTCCTTTGTGTGACCTTGAGATTATTCTTTGTAATAGAGTGAAGAAAGAATTGAGACTAGCTGGGCTCAATAACATTTTTGAAGCTAACAGGTAACATCATTGAAGCTCCCAGTTGCTTGTGGGATGCTCATTCTCTGAAATTGGACAAAATACACACACATAAAAATTATCAACATTTCAAATTAATATTGAAGAATTGGCTTGTCAATCACTGAGGTTTTGTTTTTTGTTTTTTGTTTTTTTTTTTCCTGAGCAAGTTACCTGGAAGGAAGCTTAACATCCATCTCAACTTATATGGATCTCAACTCCACACTATGTTGGAAAACCTCGTGAGTCATGGAATTTCCTCCCAAAATTCTCCAAAGGAATGTTAATTAAGCAAGAAGTTAAGAGAAAAATAAACTGGCCAAAAAGTAAAAAAGGAGAAGTGAGGAATACTATTTTAGACAATCTCTTCTCTTGCATAGAAGGTGACATTCTCTACAGGAAGGAGTTGTTTGCATATCCTCCCGCTGAGGTTCTGCTGGGCTCCAGTCCACAGAGGTGCTTGCAGAGCTTCATGAGTTCCTAGTAGAAGCCTGGATCAAGTGTAGAGGTCAGGAAATGTGATCTGCAAAGGAACCTTTGCCCCATTTTTCTTGAACATTCCGCCCATATCTGGACAGTGGACCTGATGTTAGATCAATATGCAAAGCAAGGACACTCATCTGTGTTCCTTGGTAAAATGGGGATATCAATGTCTGAATTCCTCTGAAAATTATGCAGAATAATTAATGCAAAATTTCTGTGGTGTCTCAGGATTTAAGGTGTTGCCTTCCTGCCCTTTGCCCAAATCAAATTTTAAAAAGTCAATTTCATGTTAGAACATTCAGAGCGGCCTCCTTGAGGATTATGAATTCTATTAATATTTGTCTCTCAAATAAAAGAACAATTGGGGGGAAATTGCACTCTGAAAAATCCATTTTAAATGAATGGAGCAGTAAATAATGAAGAAGAATGTAGACAGATTCAAAAAGAGACTTGGGCCATTTTGCTGCTAATAGGTGCCACAGACAGTTCATTACTGATAAATGCAGAATAATGATGTCCTTAATGAGTCTTTTCACGCACAAATTCATCATAAAACAAGAGGATGAGGTAAAACAAAAAGTCTCTGAATAGCATTCATGCAGCAGCAAAACCAAGAAGCATTTCATGTCCCTAAAAAGGGGCTGCAGGTTTTAAGGACAGCCCCCTGAGAGTCCCTTCCTTGTGTCCCAACTTAATAGCTTTTCTTCTAATATCTCAGAGGTAAATTTCAACCTCTTACACAAATTGGGACATATGAAAGAACCAAGAAGAGGCAGCTCCAAGACTTGTGCTCCAGAGCCTCTGTGGCCATCTTCCAGTCATTTGACCTTGAGTGCTATCTGGGTAGTGGTCCTCCCTCTAGCAATTTGGAGACACTTTTTAAAATGTCTCACACCAGGTTGGTGTTGCAACTGAACAGTGCACTTTGTATATTCATATATGGAAATCCTAATGCCCAGGGCTTCACATGTGTCTGGGCTGTATGTGGAAACAGGGTCTGGAAGTAGTCAATTTAAATCAAGTGCATGTAGCAGCATGGCCCCTTATGCAGTATAACTGAAGTCATAAGAGATCAGGACATGCACATGCCTAAGGAATGATCTTTTGAGGACACAAAACAGCTGTGTGCAAGCCAAGAGGGGATGGGCTCAAGGGAATACACTCTGTACACATCTCGATTTGTACTTCCATCCTCTAGAACTGTAAGAGTGTAACTCTTCAGCCCTGGCCAACAAACACAGTTGGGTACTCAAAAGTTAGACAAACAATTTTGGCACACTAACTACTCAAGTAGCAACAACTCCATAAGCCTTTGGCACTTGTCAGTGAAAAACTCCTTGGACATAGATGTTGTGAGGGAAGAAATTTCCTTTGAATTAACAGGACAAAATTTACCTAAGCTTCAAAGATCATGGCTGCCAATGTCCCTTGCCCTCTATGTACATTTCACAAGAAAGGTCTTTATGAGCAACCCTCTAAATCATATTGCCAGAAAATTGGTCTGTATGTATACACATTCAGAGGGTTGTCTTTGGGGGGATACTTAATATTCTGTCCCCTTATGGTATGAAATTGTATCAATCTATCAGCTTACTTTGCTTCCATAGCTTTCACTGCTAATCCTCTCTCTTAAGAGTAAAAGTGACTATGGCTAGATAGTACGTCTACTGAGTTATATGGTGTAACTAGGTCCAGGTGCTTGGTCAAAGTGACAGAATAATCATTGCCATGACAACCTTACATCATAGAGAAGACTCCATTCTCCTGAGAGAGAATGCCCCTTCAGAGCCTGGGGGAGTAAGCCAGTATATGCTGAGGGCAGAGTAATGAGGACCTGAGCTGGTTTCAAGAACAGAGAGCAACTCCGAAAGTCAGAAAGAAAAGAGAGCTCAGCCCTGCAAACACAAGGAGCTTAATTCTTCCAGGCAACAAAAGAGGACTATGAGCACCCAATAAAACCCTCGTTTTGGTCAATGGCTTGACGTCAGCTAGCTCTAAGAACACAACTCACCTATGACATACGGACTCTGTATCCTTGGATAACATGGATTGTGATTGGCTGCTGGCCGAGGCTGCTGATTTATGGTACTTCATTATGACAGAAACAGGAAACCTACACACGGTACATACCACATACACAACCAAACACACACACACACACACACATCTACTTTAATACTTTCAACTCCTACCTACCACAGATTTTCCTTCCTTTGCAAAGACACAAAAAAAGCTAATGAAAGAAAAAACTCTTCTGCTTTTTTTCTAACCATGAAAGAAATATTTCCTATAGATATATCAAGTATGGGAACCATTCATGTCACTGAACAGGCTCCATTATAGAATATCCTCAGGGAAAAGGATATTTACCACAAGAAGGGTTTCCTAGCAAGATCAAACCCCACATAGGCAGTCCGTGGAAATCTTGCTTTTGCAAATAGAAAAAAAAAGAAAGCTAAAACTTAACCCTAACATTTCCCATCTGAGCATGACTATCATCTGATATCTCCCACATTTTCATGTTTGAAATGGATGTTAATATCACACCAGAATATAGTTTTTATCAGGATACATTCGCATGCTCAAAAGTTCACGTTTTAAGTGCACTGTTCAATGTCTGTTTATGTATAGCTACATGCTTAGGAATACACCATCTAATTCTAGAACTTTTTCCAAAAACCTTGAATTTCTGTTCATATTCCAAGCGAAGCACCCTGTATCTACATGTGACCCCACTCTGAGAAAAATTCTCATATGCTCTTAGTTTTTTATGCATTTTCCTACTTGAGATATTTTACATATAAAGTCACAAACCACAAGGTCTTTTGTGTCTGGCTTCTTTCACTAAACACAACGTGTTTTTAAAGCTTTATCCATGTGACAGCCACATCATAGTTTTGGGATGAAACTCCCTGGGAACTACACACATCATTTCTGTCAATCTTATGAAAGTTAGACACCCCATTTCATAACAGTCTTGGCTAGATACCAGTTAACCTCTTCTTGTAGTCTTCCAAACACCGGGAATTTGTTACTGAGAAAGGCAGACTTTCACCATGGCTGTAATATTCTGCCTATTGAGAAATTGATCCTTGAGTTTAAACAGTATCTGCCCAAGCCTTGGAAGACAGCTCAAGAAAAACTAAACATGACTGATCCCTGAAACCCATTGTTTTTTTTTATTGTTTTGTTGGATGGTTAATTGGTTGTTTAGTTAGTTGATTAGTTGGTTGGTTTTGCAAAGCTAGACATGGCAGAAGCACCCATAGTTCCAGTGCCAGGGAAGTAGAGATAAGAAGATTTGGGGTGTTTGCTTCCCAGGCAGTCTAGATGTATCAGTGAGTTTCAGATTCATATGGAGACCCTGTCTCAAAAACAAAGGTGGAAAAAAGATTAGGGAGGATGCACAACATTGACCTCTGGTCCTCCATACAGACATACACAGGCACACATATGCACAGGCACACACACACAAACCCTTACCTGTCATTGACTTTCTCCATTGATCTTTACTACAGAATGAATATTGCTCCCCCAATAAAATGTGACCAACCTTTGATCTCTCAGAATAAAGTTCATTTGAAAATAGTTTCAATGAATATACCCAGGTTGATATGAGACCATTATTAGAAGTCATCAACTCAGACCATGAAACCCAATATAAATGGGCTATGCATGCATGCTTCAGCACTGCCGGAGGCATGTTTCACTTCACGTTCATGACACAATACAATTTATGGCCTAATTCTTAAATAAGGAGAGAATAGAGAGAGATACTTAGAGAGGGAGCATCATATGAACAAAAATTAGTGGATTGTGTGTGTGTGTATGTGTGTGTGAGGGGAGAGAGAGAGAGAGAGAGAGAGAGAGAGAGAGAGAGAGANGGGAAAGAAAGAGAGTGAGAGAAAGAGAGGAGGAGAGAAGTGAAGAGAGAGGGAGAGAATACATGATATGGGCAGGAAACTTTGTGGACTCTTTATCTTTGTGAGGGCTGAAGGGATCAAATTTCAGTTGGCAGGCCCATGTCACCCAAGTCTTTACTAGCTGAACCATCTCACCCACCCAAAGAATTTTAATGATGCTTCTGTAATCAGTCTGCATATAAAGAATTAAGGGAAGGGCTTAAATTCCTCTCACAGTATTCAGAACATGTTAACCCTGGTGACATCCTTATCTGGGGTGTTTAATCTCAAGAACTGAGACAATATATTTTCGTTGTTTATAGCCACAATCATCTATAGTTCTTTGCACAGCAATCCCAGAATACTCCTACAGTCCTAGACTGACACTACCAACATTGAAATTACATTGTCCTTGTGGGTCTCTGCTACCACTTTATATGCAAAGGCTTATAAATATGTACACATTTTCAGAATACTACTGAGCCTTTACCAGTAGATACTAAATATGTCTCTATGCTTTTCATTGAATCACTGGGATCTATTCTGCCTAGGAATGATTTACCCTGGTTGAGTCTCTGTTGGAATTGGAGAAAATTAATATACAAGGTTGACACAGGGACAGTGATCTGCCTGGGGGGCATCTTTTAAAAACATCCCTAAAGATTTTCACCATTCTTCCTGTTCTTATCAGATGATCATACTCATTAGCCTTGGCAACAAACACTCAAGTCCTGACCCTATGCTCCTGCCCTTCCATCTTATGATCCATCCTGAACCCAGCAGCCACAGGGACCTTTTGGAAAGCACAGAGATGGTGAATTAAGAGCTGACTACATGTCCGTGGCAGTTAGGCTAAAATCTTCAGCTTGGTCTCACCATTCCCTGGTTTGTCTCCTGTACCCACAAAACCATTCCATCTTCAGGTCCATACCAGTGTTCTCTCTCCGTGGGAGCATCTGCATCTCTACCCAGGAAGCTTTCTAACCATGAAGGCCTTATCTCAACATCATGTCCCTAGAGATGTTTTGTTTATCATCATAACAAAAATGGTGACCCTTCTTTCAAATTCTTCCCTGTCCAGTATCCTGAGGTTAGTGCATGTGTGCCTGTCTGCATGCGTGTTTGTGTGTATGCTGTCCACAATTTCCTAATTTCCAATTGCCAGCACTTGATGTACTGATATGTTTAGTATTACTCCCATTTACTACTATATTTCTGAAAGACTAGCAGTTAGATAGACTCCCTGGTAGGCAGTTAGATAGAGAAAGGAGCCAGTAATAAAAGGTAATAAACTTTCAAGATGGCTGACTTCTTCCTCACCCTCCAGGATTGAGACAAAAGCCTGGCATCTTAAAACAAAGGCCTTGTAGCTCACACCAGCAGGTTCCCTGCTGATGTACTGACTTAACAAGAGAGGTTGGGTCAGAACATATTACCAAAGAGTAATGAGACAATCAACCATCTTTATCTTTCTTCTAACTGAATAGGAGAGGAAAACTCTTCAGAGATTTTTTTAAAAGCCCCAGTCCTTGAGAAGAGATTTAGTATTTGGCTGAGACTCCGCTCTGCTTTGCAGGGGGTCTCTCTGTGTGTCTACTGCATGTGTGTTTCTCCTCACCCCCTAAATACCTGTCTTCAACAGTTGACTCTGTTTGCAGCTGTCCTTGGTGTTTGAGATTCCTCTCTTGCTGTGCTTGGGATTTCTCCTGCCTTTGAATTCTTTAACTTGCAGAGAAAATGAACCCAAATCAAGACCCCTGGAGCTGCATCATTTTCATGTAGAAAAGCACCTAGCACACAACCCTTGATCAGTAAGTACTGTGGAATTAAGAAAGAATACATAAATGAATGGCTGTGAGGGAAGGAAGAACTGTCAGAGGACGTCATCCTTGGAGCAGGAATGTCCTGGAGTTGTACACGTGCTGCGGAGGTCCTGGGAAGGATGCACAAATTTCAGAGTAGAAACTGACTGTCCACGTGTCCGTAATACCCTTTCTTCCAACTTCAGGTTTTCCTGTACTGACCCAAAGGTTATGAATGATAACCTTGTATAGAGCCAACAAGTTCAGAGGTCCAAGTTCATGGTCTGTGGGGCATCTTGTTCTGAAGATTCTTCTAGAACCTAGACAGTGTTCAATGTCACTCTGTGGGGATTACAACGTCCACCATTACTGTTTTCCAGAACTCCCCGGGCCCTCGGACTTCTCAGGAGTTCTAGATATTCTCTTCACCCAGCTCCCTAACCAGGAAGCATCCACGCTTCTTCGGAAGAGACATGTTAGAGAAATGTTTGTTAAAGGGGTCCCTGAACAGAGAACCAGGGGCCTGTCCTGGGGAAGTGGCGCCTGGCACGGATCGGTTCCCAGTGAGACCTTCCTGGGTCAGAAATGGCACACTGCACACCACCTATTGCTCCACACCATCTGGCGCCAGCCGCCCTTCTTCCCTTTCCCGGCTGGAGGTTTTATATCCAAAGCAGACTCCCGGGCACCCTGCTGGGTGAGCACAGAAGCTGCTACTAATTAAAGTCTACTTTGTGATCAGGGAGGAGGATCCCGCATTTGACCTCTTCTCCCTCCTCTGCTAGGGATGCTGCAGAGCACCCAGCGTTTCCACACATCTCAGACCGTGGGTCACCAGGGCACTGCCCATAAAGCCAGGAAGCAAACCTACAGTGGGAAGGGCAGGAGGGGTAAGGGTTTGCTAGCTCTGAGAGCATTTGCCTAGCATGTACAAGACTCTGGGTGTGAGCCCAAGAATGAGACGGCAAGGGAGGGGAGAGAGATTACGAAAAAATGTTCAGTAAATCCACGGTGCATGGTTTCCTAAGAGGTGTGCACACATACTTAGAAAATAACTTTTATATAATATATTCTGATCCTAGTTTCCCCTCCCCCAACTCCTCCCAGATCCTCCCCACCTAGCCAACTCCACAAATAAACAGGCAAACAAACAAGCAGAAAAGCAAGGCAGAATTTAATTTTTTTTAAATTAACAACAACAAAGCATGAGAAACACGCACAAAACTCATGAAAACAAAATCGGAAACCACAATATACAATCAAAAGATCAAAAATGCCCAACACAAAGCCCTATGAGACCAAAAGTCTACAATAACACTATTGAGTTCATTTTGTGCTGGCTTGCCCTTAAGTGTTGTGAACAGACTCAGTGAGACTCCATTGGGGAAAACTTAATTTTCCTTTGTTCACGGTTGTCAGTTGGAGGTAGGTTCTTGGTTAGGGATGGGAGCCCATGTCCCCTCCCCCCTCTCCCTTCTGGGGCTTGTCTGGCTCAAACTTGTGCTGGCCCTATCCTTGCTGCCAGTCTGTGAGAGTGTCCTCTGGTGTTACCCACCCCCTTTGGCTCTTTCAGTCTCTCAGCCACCTCTTCTGCATAGATCCCTTATCCCAAAGGGGAGGGTTTTGGAGAAGACAGCCCACTTAGGACTGAGTAGTGTGTAGCTTAAGCCAAGTGCTCCAGCTTCAGTCTGTTACTGCGACAAGCACCATGACCAAAAGAACCTTGGGGGAATGACAGGATTGATTTGGCTTGTATCTCCAAGTTAGGCATCACTGACAGTAGTTAGGACAGGAGCAAAACCCGTGGAGGAATATTGGTTGTTATCTCACTTTCAGAGCCCAGGACCATGTCCCTAAGTGTCATAGTCAGTATTCTATGGATGGAAAGAGATATCATGGTGACAACAAATCTTATAAAGGAAAGCATTTAATTGGGGTTTGCTACATTGGGATGTCAACATGTGAACCTTAGACTGATGGGTTTCTTCAGACCTAATAACAGTCTTTGCTACTTTGAATGAACCAGAACTTAAAGCCTATGTGGTGTGGGAGGTCCTTCTGTATGTGTGTTGCTTTTATTGGTTAATGAATGAATAAGCTGCCTTGGCCTATAATAGGGCAGAGTAGAGCTAGGCAAGGAAAACTA
>LOJH01001233.1:20703-35444 GCA_001685095.1 Ellobius talpinus
ACACACACACACACACACACACACACACACACACACACACACACACACCCCGGGTAACAGCTCTATTCACTTATTCATGGCCGTGACTATTTTACTATCTGTATGTGTCTCACAACCTTGTGTTGTAGCCCTTAAGTATACACAACAAAATATACTTGGGGCTAGAAAGATGGCTCAGTAGGCAAAGGTGCCTGCCACCAAGTCCAGCGACCTAAGTTCCATCCCTAGGACACACATAGTGGACAGGAGAAACGTTTCTTGCTATTGTTTTGAGAATCAAATTTTGCAGGCTGTTCTCTGCATTCTATTTGAAGCAATACACACACAAACACATATACAATGTAATTTAAAATTCAAAGAAATGAATAAATCAATCCAGGGTGATTTTCTGTAGTCAGGAGAGATGAAAGAATAATAAGAATAATGGCCTCCTACATGATCAAGGGCCTAGTTAAGTGTAAAGTTTAAGTTTACGGGAGGCGAAAACTGCGGCCACCATTTTAGGAACAGATTAATTAATAGAGAAAGGATCCACAAGAGAAAATTCACATCACTTAAAAGGAATCCAAAGATGTAATATAAGCCTCCCTACCTCTTCTCCCCGTTCCTCACCATCACCAATACTGCGAATTGAACCTACAGCCTTGAACTTGCGAGGCTGACACTCTGTCACTGAGTTTGTTCCCAGCCTTCTGTGATACATTTCTAATTCACAGGGAGAAAGAAATGTTCAAAAAGTGGGCTTAAAGCAATTTCTCTTTCCTATAGAAAAAAAGTAAAAGCCTCAAAGATAGCTTGATATAATTAAACCAAGCCACATCTCACACCATACTAAAGACAAAATGCAGCTAGATTAAAGACTTTTGGGTAATAAAATAAAACAAGACCCAGAAAAACTGTGGGGGAAATATTTACTATCTCAGTGTGTAGAAGCCCATCCCAAGTATGTTACAAAAACTGAAAGGAAGGGCTGGCAGGAGGGCTCCGCGGCTAAATACACTTGCCTTGCAAACAGTGGCCTGAGTTCAGTCTCTAGAGCCATGTAAAGGTGGGAGAAGAGAAACAGCTAGTTCCTGAAGACTGCCCTCCGGCCTCCACACACACCCTAGAACACAAGTACACTTACAGAGTATGGCTAAAGATTATTTTTAGTTTAAAAGTTACAAAGAGAAAAAAATATGACCACTTAAAATTTGCAATCTATGAGCAGTGGAAAAATTGTACAATAGTTGCAAACAAGTCAACAGGCCTGACAGAATACTTGTGAGGCAAACAAAAGACAAAGAAATAACAGCCACCATGCATAAAGAGCACCTGTAAATCGACTGGGAATAGAAGAACCATGCAAAAGACAGACGGGGAAAGAATGGAGCATAGGACTGACAGTGAAGAAAACAGCTCTCCAGGCTCGAAAACTAGCCAAGCTCCTGGCCAACTAAGAAATTCAGATTTAAAATACAATTCTATATTTTAGACCTATACTATTAGTAAAAGTTAAAAACAGAGGTGGCATCCAGAATTGAGGTGGGGCCTTGAAGGGTCTCCTATAATGTCTACAGGTTCAATTAGAACTATTTAATTTAGGACTATTTAGAAGCCGTCTTTCAGATTTTTAACTGCTCAGTCCCTCCAACAAAAGCACAGGTGGAATTCCCCCTAGGCACCCATCATGTTAGAATGCTGCTTCAAGTCCTGTGCCCCCCACCCTGAACAAGGGAGCAGAACCAGTTACAAGTACAAGGAGGATCAAATCAGCCACAGCAGGTCCCAAAGGTGGACATTTACTCTGATGCTAAAGAAAAGGACATGTCCCCAAGGGCCGTCAGGAAAAGCCACTCACGATTTATCAGAAAGCAGAGAAAAGAGTTACACTCATATAGTAATATCTAAGGTATGATCCATTTCACAAAACAACGAAAGGAACAAACAGCCAGACGGATACAGACGCATTTAAGGAGTGAGGTGAGCAGGACGCGGTGAAGTGTGGGAACACACAGCTTTTAAAACTCTGTGCTGTTATTCTTTAAGTATGCTTTGATGGTACATGCAATTCTGTATATACATATCCTGTACGTGCACCTGCATGATTAGCCACATGGCCCAGGGCAAAGCCATGACTATTTTTATTTTTGAAATGAGAAGACAGTCCTGGGTTGTATGGCTTACCCAAGAAACTCACACCCTGTGAGAGGCGAAGGAGGGTCCCAGTGTCCTTCCCCTCGGCAGCCCACCCACCTAAGTGAAGAACGGGCCGCGTGAAGTCTGACTGACTAGGTGATGAAGGGCTGTGGAGAGCTAGAGAGAGCAAGCCAAGGTCTGTCCTTAAGAATATTTCTGCTCATGCCAGTGCTGTAACCATACAATGCACACAATATTGCTGAGAAGCAGGGAAAAAATAACCAACACCTCGGGGTAATTCCTATCACTATTTTGGAATTTTTCTGTTAATAGTTGTGTTACTCACTGCCCCCTCCATATTTACATGTTTCTGAAAATTGAACCCAGAGCTTTATTTATACATGACAGACAAGAACACCACCCTTTAATATAATCCAGATCTTTTCATAGCATCTTTAACACATTTACTGTCGTAGATGTGCAAATATGTGTATATACATATATATTTTTTTAATTTACAACAATCATTTTCTTAGGTCATTCAACTCTTCATAAGCTAGGCTGGTGACATGCCTCACAGGGTAAAGCCACCAACCAAGTCCAAAGACCTGATTTTCACTCTGGAGATAAACATAGGAGAAGAGAATTCACTCTTGAAAGTCACACACAGGCAATGCAAAATACATGAATACAACATAAAAATAATACCTTAAATCTTCATAAGTATTAAAATTTAAAGATAGAGCTGGGCAGTGCTGACGTTCACCTTTAATCCCAGCACTAGAGAAGCAGAGGCAGGTGAATCTTTAAGTTTGAAGCCAAACTGGTCTACAGAGTTCCAGGACAGCCAGAGCTACAAAGAGAAACCCTGTCTTAGAAAAGCCAAAAGTAAAAGTTAAAAAAAAATAAAATGTAAAACTAAATCAATTTTTAATAGCAGTATTTTATGTGCCATTAAATTTCATCCCCTTATCTGGTTCCTGATCGGCACAGCAGGGCACGCCATCTAAGACAACATTTATGAAGTCCATCTTCTCTGCAAGACCCTGAGAAGACACACATGCTTCATACATGCAGAGAAATTAATTCTGGGTGGATTACAGGGATAAAGGGGGTAAGAAAAGAATCACAGAAAGACTTGCATAAAGTTGGTGAAAACTTTTACCAGGGCTTTCTGTCAGAGAACCCTTTCGAACTCCTAAGGTTGCATCAGAAACCACAGCAACAACAACAGAAAAAAGATAACTTGATTTGGCTGCCTAACATTTTGAAGTAAAGGTCAAATAGCAACCTGAGGAAAATATTTGTGACAGTTGTGACAAAAGATGAATATCCATAATAAAGAGCTCACACAAGGGGGCTGGAGAGATGGCTCAGAGGTTAAAAGCACTGACTGCTCTTCCAGAGGTCCTGAGTGCAATTCCCAGCAACCACATGGTGGCTCGTGGTCATCTATGGTGAGATCTGGTGCCCTCTTCTGACATGCAAGCATACATGGAAGGAATGTTATGTACATAATAAATAAATAAATCTTAAAAAAATAAAAAGAGCTCACATAAATCAATAAAAGTCACCCATTGAGACCTCACTATCTAACAAGGCAAAAGACTTAAGATTGTTGTGTTGCCCTAGAAAACAGCGCAATATGCAAATTTAGATTTAAATTGAAGGCTTAACTGGATTAATTAATTCTACATTTAAATTAATAATTCATATTCTGTAGCAGAATCTGGCTGGTAGTTATGAAATGATGCGGATTTAGGCCATTTTTAATATACCATAAAGTTTGATTTAGAAGCACAGTTTTAGATAATTTGGCAAAAACAGACACGTAGGCAACCACTCAACACATGCAAACTTTCAATTCTCAAACAATATAATGCAAATGACCATCTAATTCGGATGAACCAGATGCTAAATTGAAGAACAGAAATATCGACCCTCCGAGAAATCAGTAAACAGTGTGTACCGAGAGCTACAGAGACTTCGGGCTGTAGTGGCACCGCAGCACTCGGGAGGCAGAGGCAGGTGGGTCTCTGAGGTAGATCGAGGCCAGCCTGGTCTACAGAGTGAGTTCTGGACCAGCTGGGGAGGAGTCCCAAACAAATTTAGGAAAGCAGTCTTATGCAAGAGTTGATTTATCCCCAAATTATTTATAGAGTCAGAGACCACTTTCCCACCCTGAAACTGAAACTCCAACCTGAGGGAGTGTGAATGTCATTAAGGTCAGTAGGCAGATAAGCAATCGATAAACCTCTGATCTGCCCAAAATGGTTAATAACTTGGGAAATGTACTCAAATAAGGTTCCATGTGAAAAGCAACAGCAATGGGGCATGATGGTACCAGCCTGTAATCCCGGCACTCAGGAGGCTGAGCCAAGAGGATGGCAAGTTTAATGCCAGCCTGGGCTACATAACAAGTCCCAGACTGACCTTGGAAACCTAATGAGGTTCTTTTTCAAAACAAAACCAACACCACCCATGACAATAAGACATTCAAAACTAACAGGACAGCATCGGCCAGAAAAATATAGGGGCTTTTTTTTAATAAACAACTCTGAGATTCCATTTTATACCTGTCAGAATGGTCAAGATCAAAAACACTGATGACAACTTACACTGGAGAAGATGTGGGGTAAAGGGAACATTCCTCCATTCCTGGTGGGGGTGCAAACTGGTACAGCCTCTTTGGAAATCAGGATGGTGATTTCTCAGAAAATTAGGAAACAATCTATCTNAAACAACCTAGATGCCCCTCAATGCAAGAATGGATAAAGAAAGTGTGGAATATAGACACAATGCAGTACTACACAGCAGTAAAAAAAATGACATCTTGAAATTTGCGGGCAAATAGGTAGATCTAGAAAAAAAAACATACTGAATGAAGTAACCCAGACCCAGAAAGACATATATAATATATATTCACTCATGAGTGATTTTAGACAAAAAGCAAAGAAAAACCAGCCTACAGGCCATAACCCCAGAGAAACTAGACAACAAAGAGGACACTAAGAGAGATATACATGGATCTAATCTACATAGGAAGAAGAAAAAGACAAGATCTCCTGAAATTGGGAGCATAGGGGTCATGGAAGAGGGTAGAAAAGAAGGAGAAAGGGTAGAGACGGGAGTGGAGAAAAATGTATAGCTCAATGAAAACAATAAAAAATAAATTGAAAAATAAAATAAAAAATAAAGTGATTTTTAAACAGTAAAAAAAATGCCACCAGGCGGTGGTGGTGCACACCTTTAATCCCAACAATGAGGAGGCAGAGGCAGGCAGATCTCTGTGAGTTTGAGGCCAGCTTGGTCTACAGAGCAAGTTCCAGGACAGCCGGGCTGTTCCACAGAGAAACCTTGCCTCAGAAAACAATAAACAAACAAACAAACAAATAAACAAACAAACAAAACAAACATAGAAAATATCAGAAGTCAGGAAAATATTACTTGGTGAGCAGATTCTGAACCGTGTGCTCCTCAGCAATGGCGGGTGCTAACTTTGTAAGAGAGGAGCTCACCTGAACTCAAAATCCTCCTGGCAGAGTGCTAGAATTATAGGTGCGTTCCATAACTCCTGGCAATTTCAGATGTGTGTGAGTGGATTTGAGGTTGTGTGTGTGTGAGTGTGTGTATGTGTGTGTGTGAGAGAGAGAGAGCGTGTTGGCTGGTGGGGGGGGAGGACAGGCAGGATTATCCAGGCCTCTTCACCTGCAGGTTCAGCATTCAGCAGCCGCCTGCCTCACCAGGCACTGAGACGTTTCCCTAACCCAAGGCCGGCAAAGAGCCAGGCCTGTGCACAGCAGCCCTTCTGGGAGATGCGAGAGCTGCTGTTTCAACAACAGGGGAATGCTTGTGTTGCACACTTGCATGGCGAACTTGGGCCCAGAGTGCGCAGCACAGTAGGCTCTTGACTGGGGAAAGATGTGCTTTTTAAAACCTCCAAAAAGGACAGGAGGAAGCGGTTCCAATCTTCAAACGGCGGTTACCTAGGGAGGTGGGAAGAAGGGTTTCCTTTTTTAGCTTAAAGAAACAAGAAAAGATCTTGCCCAAGGAACATGGTGCCTTTGCAGTGCAAGAGAAAGAGAGGGAGAGGGTAAAGCTTGAAAGGGAGGGAAGCTGAAGAGCCCAGTGGAGGACAGCGGGCGCTGTAGTGAGAGTGACCGTGGGGACAGTGGGCGCTGTAGTGAGAGTGACCGGGGGCCATGTGGATATCAGTAAGCATTTTCCCCCATGAACTGTATGTAGGTTTCAAACTTTTACCAAGGGCCAGTGAAAAATTTTAGGGGAAAAAATGGCATTAAGGAAACCAAGCTTGGATTGGTGTAGGGATGCACACCTTTAATACCAGCGCTAGGGAGGCAGGCAGATCTCTGAGTTTGAGGTCAGCCTGGTCTACAAAGCAAATTTCAGAACATCCAGAGTTACACAGAGAAACCTTGTCTCAAATAAATAAACAAACAAATAAATTAATTAAATAAATAAATAAATAAATAGGAAAGAATCCTATCTCAAGAAAAGAAAAAAGAAAAAGAAAGGAAGGAAGGAAGAAAAGAAAGCTTATGAAGGATATGGTGGACCGTGCCTGGAATCCTAGCAGCAGGCCACACAGCAGAAGAATCAAGAGTTCAAAGTTATCCTACACCAACCTGGGTTACATGAACCCTGTCTCAAAAGGCAAACAAAGAAAGCAAACTGAACTCCAGGTCCTTGGGTCTATGAGGGACAGTAAGTCTACTGCCGACAGGAACAGAGGGTTAGCCAAAGAAGAGTCACAGAAAGATGGAGCCTGCCTGCTAAGCCACCTGCTGGTCTCTGTAGTTCCCGTTTGAGCCTCACTGCCCACTATTCACAGAAAGTAAGGTAAGTTATTTTATAACCTTCAGATAAACAGTCAGCGAATTGTTTCTCAAAGTCGGAGCAAACTGGAGAGGAATCCGCTCTGCAGTGTATGGCTGATAAGCAATCTATGGCATTTATCTGTCACTTATAGATCTTTTGTTTCCTCTGAGAACCTGGGTGCTTGTCCCACCCCGCTCGGTGCCTACAGGATACCCTAAGAGTTCTATCTGGTTGAGCAAGACAAGAGTTCCCAAGCCCACACGTCCCAGGCCCTAAGACCCTTGAAACAAAGGAAAAGCGCTGAACATCAAAAACTCCACACAAGATTTGGTAGCACAGGCCTATAATCCCAGCCCTGAGGAGCCCACAGAGAATAATCACGTGTTTGAGACTAGACTGAGCCACAGAGTACAAAGCCAATCTGGGAAAGCTAGTGGGCTTCTGTCTCCAGAAAAAAGGTAAAAAGATAAAGAGCTGGGTGTGTGGCTCAGCGGTAGAGCACTTGCCCAGCACATATGAGGGTCTGCGTGCGATTCTCAGTACCACAAAAGGGGCCCCACTTCAGGGGACGGAACACTTCTCAGAACAGATCGGGCCAGCCCCTCCAGCAGACCAAGCTGTGGTCCCAATGCCTCATGTTGCTTAGCTCCTCAAATTCTCTAGTGTCTCAGATTTGTTTGTCACCTGAAGCTGGAGCAGGGTGTGGGGCAAGCCCTAGAGACCCACTGTGTTTGGCTCACACTTTGAGGAGCTGGAGGTAGACCTTGGCTTGGCATAGAAATGGCCTACTCCTGGAGTCTGAGCCGGTGGTTCAGAAACGTGGCGAGAGTGGGGTGGCGAGGGTGGGGATAGCTCAGTTAGCAGAGTACTTGTCAGGTGTCTATGGAGCCTTGAGTTAGACCCTGAGCCAGGCACAGTGGTACATTTCTGGAATCCCAGTCAGTAGTCAGGATTTGAAGGCAGGTGGGTCAGGTGTTCAAAGTCCTCCTAGACTATTTAGCAAGTCAAAGACCAGCTTAGGAATACATGAGATCCTATCTTAAATAATAAAAAACATTTTTCCCAGAAGGGAACAAGATGAGGAAGGACACACATTCTCTAGGGTCAGACAGCGAACGGAACTGTTAACATCCAGATGAGATTTCCTGTGCTTTCAAGGGCTATGGGGAACAATAGGTTAAGTGGCCACTGCAAGGAAAGTACTAGAAAATGTTAACTTCCTCTAGCATTTTTTTTTGGTTGTTGCTGTCACAGCAACAAGAAAGGCTGAGTCTGGGGGATAATAGGAAGAAAGGACCCAGGGCCAGAATCTGACATCCCAGGTACATGACCTTGGGGGCTTCCTCGTGCCTGTCAGCCCTGAACAGGAATAAAACAGGCCCCAGCAGCCAGACCCAGGGATGCTTCTGCACAGCACTGGGGAGGGGATGGAAATGCAGGCTGTTGTCACCTCTGGGAGAACAAGCGATGGCTCACAGGGCTTGGCAATTTCTTGAGCAGAGAGCAAATGTGCTTTCTGTAGCAAACCAAGAAAATACAAACCCACCCTTCTCACAGAGCCTTTCCTGGGTGTGAGGGCAGAACAGGCCTGAGACTCACAGCCCGAACCTCCCATATAGAAAAAAGGCAACACTGCACTCACAGACTGCCAGGCAGCTAGGAGAACCCCAGAATGCAAGCAGGCTCTTAAGGTTCCACTCATGGTTGAGGGAAACCTAGAAATGTCCCCAGCCTGAGGCAGCCCTCAGAAGAAGCAGAAAAGAGCTACGGGCTGGGTGGCTCCCAACAGTCTACCCTGTCTGACTTGATATCATCCCCCTTCCCAGGTCTCTAAACCCCGCACAATACAAAAGCAGTTCTACAAGTCCCCAGCAGCCTCCCTTCAGAGTAACCCACAACTAGAAATCTGTGGCTAATGGGACCCCCCCAAAGCAATTTTCTACCCTCAAGGTCACTGAGTGTTTTCCAGCATGAAGGATTCTCCAAGAGGTGGTTTCTGGTGCCCTGCCTCATTTGGAAAGGAGCTGCCAGTCTGGCCAGGGGCCGTCTCCCAGAAGACAGAAAGCTACAGAGGTGAATCAACCCTGAGTTCATAGGGCATCTAGATCAAATGTGTCTTGAGGCCCTCCATCAACACCTACTTTCCTCACCCCCAGCCTCCTCATCCAGCCTTGTCCTGAAGAGGGCCAGACAAAGGAACCAAGGGCTCTCACCAACCTGACCATCCTGCTGTGTGTCTAGGAAACATCCCCCAACATGATTGGCCCTCCTGTTTCATGCTGCAAGGCCGCAAAGTTAGGTGTGTCCTAACAGAAGACTTCCTTTAGTGGGCAGTGCCCAGTGTGGCACCCCAGGGGCTTAGAATCAGCATCCTGGGTCCCTGTTGGTTCCTTAACCTGTCACATGACCACAGATGGGCCACCTCACCTCCTTAGGAAGTGGAACAAAGTTTACCTAGCCATCTTGTGTTGTTGTGAAAATGACATTGACTATAGAGGCCAAGGTAAAAATTTACCATCAGCAACTGACTCCAATAGGCAGGAGCTGTTGTTAAGGGTAACCAATGTTCTTCCTGGGCAGGGCAGCAAGGACCGTCCTCATTTGCAATTGAAATAAAAAGGTATTCAGGGGAAGGCAGAGTCTCATTCCAAAACAGCAAAAGAAATTCATTTCCCTTTAAAAAAAATACCCATAGGGCCCCAGAGCAGTGAGGAATGTGGCTCAACATAAAACCAGAAACCCACTTAGAACCTTATAAAGCAATTGTTGCTGCTGTCTTTACGTTTTTTTCTGTTTTGCAGTTCATATACAGCAGACAATGTACTATGTCAAAAGGATGGGGTTACCTTCAAGTTTAAAATTTTTCTCAGAAGGAGGCTTAAACCCCTAAGCTGTAAGTCCTTAGGGAAAGAGACACAGAAGAGCTCCTGAACCCAGGCAAGGGTCCTCTAGAGTCTCCAGGCAGCTGGACCCAGGTAAGAAGAAGACAGCTGAGCTCACACCTTGGTTTTTCCGTCTCTCCGTGGGGTGTTGGAGTCACCTCCTCTAGCCTGGGTTCATTTCCCTCACTTCTAGCCTAAGGAGAGGTACTGCCACCACCTGCCAGGGCTGAGCCACGAGGCACTACTGAGAACGCATTGTACAAAATGCAGCACAGAAACCAATCACCAGGACCAACGGGTCCACAGCTCGCCCCACCCTCAAGGCCACTCTGCAGCAGAAAAGCCACTGTCTCCGTCGCCGCTGTGGCTTTGTGTGTTTTACACCTTCCCCGATCTCCAGCTCTCTGAAAGCCCTATTTACTCTGTGATGTGCAATCTGTGGGTGGCAGCAGAGCTTCGGGGTAGATATTGTGCATTTGTGCAACACACGCACCCATCTTGGTAGAGTGTATCAACCAACTGTTGCTTGACCACGCATCAGAATACTATACAAGCAGAAAGAGAGAAAGAACACCCCCTACACAAAATACCACAGGTAGATTCAGAAGAAAAAGGATATAAGCAGGTTGATACCATTCAGAGAAAATTCAAGAACAGGTCAAACGCGTCAAAAGACTAGTAGACGCGTGGATACAAGCACCAAGTGGGAGCAAGCACACAATGGGGCTTATGAACACTGCTCACACGAGTGTGTGTCCTGTTTGTGAAGTCACCTGGTCAGTGATGGTATAGGCACTTCTCTGGACACATCTATATTTAAGTAGTTTTCTTCTTAATGTGGGCACTGTGCCTAAGCGCCAGCTCCATGGTTGCACATGTGCGATGTCAATCGCAGGAATAAGCTCCCGCTCTGTGGTCAGAGTCAGTCAATGGACCTCATGTTTCTACTCCTGTCTCCAAGCATTAGCATTGGTACTCACTCTGTGATGTTTGATTAAATCAACTCAGTGGATTTATAGTCTAAATAAACACCATCAAAATTCTCTCCCTCAAACAACAACAACAACAACAAATAAAGCAAAAATGTTTCTCTGAAAGATTCCTGTAGTCCAGGCTGGCACCTCAGACTTGTTACATAGCCAAGAATGACCTCCCAGTCTTAATCCTCCTGCCTCACTTCTCACGTGCTTAAATTATATGTACATGTCACCTTGCCTGATTTAAAAACAAAATTTGCTATCACTTGCGTAAATCGTGACTTTGGTATGTTTAGTATTCATTTTCTAGGGTATTGAATTAGGGCAAATTAAGACAAAGTCATAATACTAAGATTAAGATGTTCACCTCTGTGCCAACCAAGCCCTCCTGGAACCCCTAGCACCATGAAAACCATTGTGACTGTCATAGTCACCAACACCATCCTCACCATCGTCATCACCATCAGCAGCACCATTTTCAGGATATCATCCTCCTGACATCATCACCACCTCCGATGCGGCCCCCACCATCATCATCATCGCCACGAATATAACACATGCAAACCAATAGATATATATTTCTGCATCACCCATTACAGCCAGCCAGACATGACCCTGAACTATGCAGAGATTCGAGTCAGTAACACAGGACCTCCCAGAAGGATTGGGTGCTGGACAGTGTGGAGCTCCACTCTCCATGCCACACAGAGTCCCCATCACCACCAGGCCAAGGCAAAGGCTCCTCACAGGCTTCACCCTATTCGTTGCTGACAGACCATAACCTCGACCTTCAGAGGGGGATGATGGCCAAAGGGAATGCAGTCTGCCACTCAGCACACCACAGAAAAAGTGTCTGCCTGTCCCTCCTTCCCTCCCTCCCTCCCTCCCTCCCTCCCTCTCTCATCCCAACACACACATGTGTTCCCTTCCACTTTTTTCATTGTTCGAGACAGGATTTCTCTGTAACTTTGAAGCCTGTCCCGGAACTGGCTCTTGTAGACCAGGCTGCCTGAAACTCACAGAGATCCACCTGCCTCTGCCTCCCGAGTGCTGGGATTAAAGGCGTGTGCCACCACTGCCCGGCTCCTTCCACTTTTTAAACAGGGCCTCACTGTGCAGTCCAAGCTAGGCCTAGACTTACTTTGTAATCCAGACAAGCCTTGAATTTGTGATCCTCCTGCCTCAGCCCCCTGAGTAGCTGGGATTACAGGCTTCTGCCATCAGGGTTGGTTGAAAGTCATCCTCAGATAGATCCATTCCTCACTGTCCTGGGATGCTCAGGATGGCCTCAATGATCCCAGCGGTGGCTACAAACCTACTCAGGTCACCCCTTTTTAAGTAAGCCCAGGATATCACTATTCATATCACATATTAGAATTTTTGTTGTTTAAATCATCAGAATCTTTGATTGAAATAATATTGTTTAAGACACCTTTGATCTTTTGAAAAATTATTGTGCAAAAATAGCACAGTTACTTTAAGCACAAAAGAATGACCACAAATGCCCAATAATAAGGATTAGTTAGTTCTCATCAGTCTGTGCATTAGGTACTATACAGACGTTTACTGAAGAGTCATAAATGAGCTGGGGATAAAGCTAGGTGACAGAGTGTGAAAACAATTCTGTGTGTGTGTGTGTGTGTGTGTGTGTGTACACAAGACTCAAACTGAGAAGATGGCTCATCAGGTAAAAATCACTTGTGACTCAAACCTAATTACCTGAACTCTATCCCTAGAACCCACATCAAAAGTCAAAAATCAATTGGAGCAGTACACATCTATAATCCCAGCATTCTGCAGTAAGGGGGGAGGAGGAGACCTGAGAATCAGTGGTTGCTTGCTAGGTCTACTAGCCTGGAGTATGCAGTGCAGCAGAAATCAGACAGACCCTGCCAGCGGGGCATGGCAGCACGAACCTGTAAGCTCAGCACTCAGAAGGCAGAGGCAGGTGGATTTCTGTGTGGCTGAGGCTAGCCTGGGCTACACAGTGAAGACCCTATCTCAGTAATAAATACAAGAGGGAGACTCAACAAATTGGAAAGTGAGTACCGACTCGCAAGTTATCCTCTGACCTGCATGCTGGTGCTGAGGCATACTTGCACTCACACACAAATACAAACAAACAAGCAAATTTAGCCAAAAGAAAAGGCAGGTTCAAAGGTTAAATAAGAGCTTGACTATAGCTCAGAAGAGTGTTTGCCTAGCACATGTGAGTTCCTGTGTGCATCTCCAGCACTGCAAAAAAAACCCAAAAACATATTTATGTATACTTGTGTGTGTATGTGTATGTGTGTGTAATATAAATATAAAAGATTATATTATATATCATTTATATATGCTGCCGACTTTGAAACTTAATGTAATGATTGTAACTAGGAACAGAAGAAAGAGAAACAAACTTACATACAGCCTACTACGTTCGCAGTGGTTATATGCGGATGGTAGGACTGTGGGCAGTTTCACTTACTTTTTACTTTGTGCTCCACTGTGTTGGCTGACTTTTCTCAGCATGAGTTATTCTTTTTAGCAAGGAAAACCATGCTGTAAAAATCTCAAATGCTTTGGACAATTGCACAAACACACCAACTATTTTCATTAAGAGCTTTTCTGCAAATGCCTTGTAAGTTATCTCTACGTGATTTCTGGAAGATATATGTTTGCTTTGAAAATAATTAAACAATTAAAAATGTAGGCATCATCCACAAAAACAAAAGCCTACCCACGCTCATGCCTATTTCCGCAACTTTCAGGCCCACCCCAGTATTATTGAATCATCCTTAATTCAGAATTCTGCAAAGTCCTTTCTATGGCTACAGAAACCCTGTCTAGCCATACAATTCATACGTATTTGACTCAGATAGATGACAATGCGCACACCATTATAAAGTTTGGTCACATCTACATCAGTGTCCCAGGGTGTTTTGTCCTTTTATCTTTTTCTTTGCTCAGCGCAAGGATCGCTTGCCTCATGCTAGGCAGGCGCTCTGCCGCTGACCTCCGCCCTAGGCCCTCATCACACTTTTTGTCTTTGAGGCAGTCTCACTAATTGTATCCTCTTGCTTCATCCTCCATAACAGCTGGGATTACTTCAGGCCTGCTATCCCCTCTTCTGATGGCTCTGGAGTGTGGCACGGCTGGAATTCCCTTTTGTTTCTCCTGCTCTTTCCCTTTCCTCTGGGTGGCTAAAATACCCTTCCATAGGACCCTACCTCCCACCCAGACATTGTGGATGAGCCTCCAATTATTTAAAACTATTAACTAGTTTTAAGTCACATGTATTTATTGTATATGTTTGAGTGTGTGCACATCACTCCTTCCTGGGCTGAGGGAAGAGTGAACTTCTGGGTCCTGCTAGGTAATAGCCAGTGTGGGACAGGTGAGAGAGTTCAGGGAAGGAGGTCAGAGGACAACTTGCAGGAGCCACTTGTGTCCCTGTACCATGTGGGTTTCTGAGATGGAACTCGGGGTGTCAGGCTTGGTAGTTAGGGCATTTACCAGCTAAGCCATCTCGCTGGCCCTGTGAGTGAGCTTTTGAAAGAGTATTATGGTTTTCAACATCTGGTCCTTTTAAGAAAACTTTCACAGATTGCTCAGGTACTGACCAGTTTTCTAAATGACACTCTGACCCCGTGAGGTCATAGACTGAGGAGTCTCAGTGACCAGATGAAGAAGGTCCTTTGTATCTCGGGAAAACTGAGGTCCAGGGACAGCCTCCACATCAGACACACAGCTAGTAGGGCTGATCCAGGACTCAACCCTACCCCCTTCTCACCTGTGCCTTCTCACCTGTGCCCTTCTCGCCTGTTCCCTCCTGACCTGTGCCATTCTCACCTGTCCTCTTCTCACCTGTGCCCTCCTCACCTGTCCTCTCCTCACCTGTCCCCTCCTCACCTGTGTCCTTCTCACCTGTGCCCTTCTCACCTGT
>LOJH01001233.1:35508-50547 GCA_001685095.1 Ellobius talpinus
CCTCCTCACCTGTGTCCTTCTCACCTGTGCCCTTCTCACCTGTGCCCTCCTCACTTGTCCCCTTCTCACCTGTGCCCTTCTCACCTGTGCCCTTCTCATCTGTGCCCTTCTCACCTGTCCCCTCCTCACCTGTCCCCTCCTCACCTGTGCCCTTCTCACCTGTGCCCTCCTCACCTGTGTCCTTCTCACCTGTCCCCTCCTCACCTGTGTCCTTCTCACCTGTGCCCTTCTCACCTGTGCCCTCCTCACCTGTGCCCTTCTCACCTGTGCCCTTCTCACCTGTGCCCTTCTCACCTGTGTCCTTCTCATCTGTGCCCTTCTCACCTGTCCCCTCCTCACCTGTGCCCTCCTCATCTGTGCCCTCCTCACCTGTGTCCTTCTCGCTTGTGCCCTTCTCGCCTGTCCCACACTGGCTACTACCTAACAGGACCCAGAAGTCTTTCTGTTCACTCTTCCCTCAGCCCAGAAAATCCATCCTGCCACCTAAACTCTTCCACCTTCCCTGACTTCCACACAGGTGTCAATGGCTACATCTTTTCCACAGTGCCCTCAGGTTGGTCCTTTCCACAGGCCATCCTAATTTCCTGGGAGAGACTGCCACGTTGGTGTGAACTCCCAGGGTCCAGGCTGCTGTGTGTGCCCATGCTGCATGATCCCCTACCACCCATACATTCATTTGTTCAAGAGCAGGCTTTGTGCCCCGGGCTGGGTACTTAGGAGAGCAAGCCTAGGCTGGGTGATCAAAGAGGCAGGAAGAGCTTCAGGAACAACACCGCTTAAAGGGGCTGGGATTGTCCACTACTCTAAGAGTGAGGACCGCCGCCCTGCCCCATCAGGCTCTCCACCATCTAGAGGACCCACTAGGAGCATTCCTACAGGTGTGCTGGTCCACCTCACACCCCAGGCTCTGTATGTCCACCCGCTTTATAGACTGCAGCCAGACCAAGGCCATAGCAGGGTCTGCAGACTTATGGTCCCCCAGTGGTATCTCTACTATAACCCACAAGAGTTCCTGTCCAAATGGGTGCACTCGCCTGAAATAAAAGTCAAGTGGCATGTGAAAAGGGGACATTCGCCTGCTAGGCGACCTGGAGGTACATTTCAAACTTCACTGTGGGTGAGCTGTGCACCTTGGGGAATTCACCTAACCTCACTGGTCAAGTAGGTAGCCCATCTGAAAAATGGGCTTGTGTCCTGAAGCACATTTTCTCCATTCAAATGTTTACCCTGTGGTCAAACAAGTTCAATGTCACTCATAAGAGAAAGAAAGCATGAGTTGGAGCTGTGGGGAAAGTGACAGTGGGGGGTGGGAGGCTGGCCCCTTCATCCAATAGCCTCCACATAACACCCCTTGTGGGACAGCATGGAACAAGCCTGAGGTGCCTGGCCTCACACTAGGGGTGCTTTGTGCTTCACTAGCCCTGTGTGTCATCACCACAGAAGCTTCCAGAAGCTGTGATGTAAGAAGATGGATCTCAGAAAGGGGAGTGACTTGCCTAAGATCCCACACAGATTATAGGCTGGCTTCTAGACCCCAAGTCTGTTTCTACCCAACTGTAAAAGCTGTCATTGGAAGCCTACAATCATGGATTCTTGGACTTTCCCTCTGAGCCTGGGGGCATATCACAGGGTAGCCTTCTTCAAACACATCACACAAGGGAGATTTAGGTAATTTGCTTCATTAAGTTATTCAGTTTCACCACAGATACAGAGTGCCTGGTCCTGTCCCAACAGAGGCAGTAGGGAGCCTGCTGTGCAGCTAGCCCCTCTAGGGGCTCAGGAAAAGTACTCTGCTTCCAGATTCTCTACTCCTGCTTAAAAGTTCAAGCTGATGCTCTCCCACCAGCAAGATGTAAATCCTCTAGGTCCCCAAACAGAGAAAGCCCCTCCTCTGAGGGCCTCTGGCACACATACACACCCATCTCCACAGGCAGGTGTCTAAAAGACAGCTGGTCTCAGGGTCATCCTCATGGTAACGGGAACCAACCGAGGACTCCAGCATGACAGGACTCACCCAAGGTCCCAGAGCAAAGGCTACACTTCAAACGGCAGGTGAGGAAGGGCCAGCAGCCCTCCCTCACACAGACAGTCCCTTCAGCAGGGGAGCGTGGTGCCATCCTCCTCCCTGCGCATACACACACACACACACACACACACACACACACACTCCACTCCCAGGGAAGGAGCAAAGTTGGGCTAGGAGGGGTACACTCCCGAAGCTGTGTAGGGAAACTGGAAAGCCAGTCTGCTCTAGTTATGCTCAAGACTGCCAAGTACAGTAGGCGATTCCAGCTACTGCTCTACTAAGTACCTTCAGCCCCCTCCCAGCTCTCCTTCTACCCTCGACTCCATCCCTTTCCCCCACACTCCTAGTGTCCCGTTGCTGACTCCCTCCACTCCCCTTTCCAAAAGGACAGGTGTCTGGGATCACTGAGGAGTGGTCCAAACCAGAGTAGTCAAGCAGCTCTCGGGAGGTTTACCTGGTGTAGCCCTGGCAATAGGCGCGCGTCGGTCCCACGGAGGCTCTGACACTGGCCTAGGGTGCTCACCCCCCCCCAACCTCGGCCGCCACCAAGCAGCGAGCAGCGGCATGGAAAACCCAACCAGCTCAGCTGACTTCCTCTTGTGTCATGGAAAGAGCGGGTGTTAGGACAGGAAACTGTCGCTTGGGATCTGGGGTCTAAGCGGGGGCACCAGGCCAGGGGCCTGGAGGGATGCAAGGGGAGGAACCACCACGCGGGATAATTACTAGGGGGCCGTGGGGGGAGGGGCCAGGGGCTGCAAGGGGACCACAGACCCGGGACTTGAGGGACCCTACTACGAGGGTTCCGCAGGTAAAGAGCCAGTAACTGGGGTAATACTTTCAAGTTTTCTACAAAGGATGGAACACAGTATGAAAGCCACTTAGTAAATGACCCTCACACCTGCGGAGGGCAAGACTGGAAAGAGCCTAAAGCCCGGGGTTTGGGTTGCCTTTGATAAAGAAGGAAGAGTCTGAAGGGCTGTGGAGGGGGAATGTCTGTTTCTTCGTGTGTGAGACTGGAATTCCCATGCTGACTAAGGCCATCCCTCCTGGCTGGGGTCAGTGGACGGTGAAGCTGAGTTCTTACCAGCTGCTCTCTGTAAACTGTAAGGAATAGGCTGGGAAGGACACTAAAGAACTAGAAAGAGGCGCCGGGATGTAGCTCGGCTGGTAGAGTGTTTGCCCCATATGCACTAGACGCTGGGCTTCATCCCCAGCACCAACCGTCAAACGACAGGAACCCTAAGTCATAAGGGTCCCCTGGTCACACACAGCAGGAAGGGACTGTGCCTCTCTCTCTTTCATCCTTGCATTTCTAGTTCTTTTCGTTTGCTTGCTTTTTTTTGGCTTTGTTTTGTTTTTTTCAAGACAGGGTTTTTCTGTGTAACAGTCCTGACCGTACTAGAACTTACTTTGTAGAGCAGGTTAGCCTCAAACTCAAAGAGACCTGCTTTCTCTGCCTCCCAGAGTGCTGAAATTAAAGGCATGTGCCACCACCACTGGGCTGCATTTCTAGATCTTGCATAAAGTAAATGTTTGATGAACGAATGAATACATGAGTGAATGAATAAGTCAAGATTTTCAAAACCATACAATATGGAGATTGCATACCCAACATAAAGATCTCAAACCTAACATGGAGATGGTACACCCAGTGTGGGGATTTCATACTAACACGAGATCTCCGTTTCTCTCATACACACACACACATACACACATGCACGTACACACACTGGTGCAAATCCAACTTTCACGAAGACACTCTCCTCACTGTACTTACTGGTAAAATATCACTCACAGACTCCTAGGCGTGGTTAATTCACACTTCTAAGTCCAGCACTTGTGAGGCTGAGGCAGAAGGATTACCATAAATCCCAGGCTAGCATGGGGTACCTAACAAGACCCTGTTTTGGGGGGTTGGGTTTTTTGTGGGGGTCATTTTATTTTGTTTTAATTCCCCATAGGGCAGCGGTTCTCAGCCTATGGGTCAAACTCCCTGGAGGTCCATTGACCCTTTCACAGAGGTTGCCTAAAACCATCAGAAAACACAAACATTTACATTATGATTCATAACAGTAGCAAAATTACAGTTAATAAGCAACAAAAATAACTTTATGGTATTAAAGTTTATGGTATTAATAAGGAACTGTATTAAAGGGTTGTGGCATTAAGAAGGTTGAAAATACTGACATTGGGATTCAAGGTACACTGCAGACTTCCAGTGTGGTCCACCATGGCGGGGGTGGGGGGCAAGAGAGGCTTGACAAGGCTAGCATGTCTGAAATGTACCCCCTTCCCACCTCTCACAGCCCCAGCCCCACTCAGAACACTCTGTCTCGGGCCCTTGCCCGGTCCACCCTTCTCACCTCAGGTCAGCTCTCCTTAGAGCAAGACACCCTCTCTCTGGGTGCCCAGCCTCTCCCTGCCCCGCATCTCACAAGGACACCTGCCTCTATCCAGCCATGAGCACGACCAGTGGGCACTATCACAGCTCTAAGCATCTCAAGCAGGAAGCCGGCCGGCTCGGGCCTCCATTCAAATTGGGGCAGGTGGTTTCACCAGGAGGAAGTTGACAGTTCAACTTCAAACAAGGTGGCAGTGACGCAGGCCCACCCTGCCTGCTTCCCCATTCCACCTCTGCTCATGCCCCCTCCCTCCCAGAGAGTGAGACACTGAGCCAGACACCTTTCCAGGCTGACTACCAAGCTCACTGAGGCTGAGGCAGCAGAAGGCCACATCCATGGACTCCCACCAAGTGCTGCTGGCTGCCGCGTACCTGCTAGGAACCCTGGGTGAGTCTCTGCCAGGTTCCGCCAGACAGGATACCTGAGCAACGTGGAGTACAGGGAGGAGACCTCAGTTCCTCCCAGGTCTGACTCTGGGCCCATGTGCAATATCGGAGAGGTTTAGGGCCAGAGCCCAGGTCAACTTCCCAGCTGCAGCTGGGCTCTGCTTGCCCATTCTTCCCCAGCATTGCCCAGCCTGATTCTCTGTATTGTTGAGAGTTACTCAGCCTTGGGCTACAAGTCAGAGCATTTAGTTCACAGCCTATGCAGCCACCCCCTGCAGTGTGCTGCCCAGGATGCCTGGTTTTTATTTGATCACCTCCAGGGAGGGAGAAATCTGATGTTGAGGATGCTCGGGCAGACCAGTTCCTTCACGAGGATGCGGAAGAAAGGATGTCAAGCTCAAACAGCCGCCCTGGGTCCATCCTAAAGGAGTCCCCAACTCCTGAATCTTGCTCTAGGCCCAAGGCTCTGATGGTGACCATCAGTGGCATCAGGAGAGGGGAGGTTGGCTCAACTAGCCAGAGGTGTGCTGTGGGAGGCCCAAGGCCTGGAGGCCCAAGCCCTGGGCTCTCAGTTTGATCATGAGATCTTCCCATACACAGAAGGTGGCTATGTCGGGACAGGAGTATAAAGAGGTATAAATAAAGAGGTATGGCAGGGAGAGGGCTGCTGGATGCCAGGTGTGGCAGGGAGGAAGAGATGGCATTCTACTTTGCAGAGAAGGGGCTGAGGCAGCAGATACCCAGTCTTCACCTACAGCTGCTGACGAGTGAGTGTGGGGATGTGTAAGTGTGGATGGGAGTGTGTGTGTGTGTGTGTGCGCGTGCGTGCGTGTGTGTGCGTGTGCGTGTGTGTGTGCGTGTGTGTGCGTGTGTGTGTGTGTAGAGAGTGTGCACACATTTTTAATGTGTGTATGTATGAGAACTGCATGTGTACTCTCCTGGGTACTACATGGCTTCTTCATTCATGTTACCATGTCTTGGATGCCCATGCATACATCCCTTGTCCATATTACAACAAGAGGTACAAAGTGCCTTCCTGACAATCCTTGACTCACTTTCTGGACACACAGAACATTGTTGTGGCCTCTTTGGTCTCTAGAATCCCAAAAGCCAAGCCTTTACCACCCCACAAGCCAGTCCTCCCCTGTAGACTCAGACCCACACACAGGGAGGAAGATTCACCCAGGCTCCCCATTGGGCATGGAATGAGCTCCTGAGAAGACTAACAGGTACCCCAACCCCATGGAACCCAGAGTCCAGGAGAAATGGAGGCAAACCTTCACCCCCCCTCCACTGTAGCAGCATCATCTGGAGGTCGGGGAAGACATGGTCCCCGTGTGCAGTTAGAACTTATAGGTAGAAAGCAATCTCATGGTGCTGGGGGCAGGAGGGAAGGGGTCACAGCTCACAATTTTATTTTTATTTTTATGGTTCTAGGTTGGACCCAGGGCCTTACATGCTAGGCAAGCTAACGCTGAGCAACATCCTGCCAGTTTTTACTTTTAAAAATGTTTTTAGACATTTATTTGTGTGTGTGTATGTGTGTGCATGCGTGCACTTGTGCCATTGGGTCAGAGGGCAACTTGCAAGCGTCAGTTCTCTCCTTCTACCATGTGGTCCCAAAGACAGAACTTGGCTCATCAGTCTTGCCAGAGAGCGCCTTTACCCACTTAACCATCTCGTTGGCCCTCAGTTTTTTGAAGTAGGTTCTCCATACAATGACCAGCTGGCCTTGAACTCACTCCATATCCCAGGAGTGCCTTGAACTTACAATTCCGCTGCCTCAGTCTCCCCAGGAGTTAGAATTACAGACCTGTACCACCAGGCCTGACTTTCATGAAATCCTCTTGAAGCCATTTTTTTTCTGTAAGCTTCTGAATAGTACAGGATGTGGGCCCATCACCCTATTTTACACTGAGGGAACACTGAGACCCAGGAGCGACAAGCCCAAGGTGGAGTAGATGGTAAGCAGCACGGAGAACTCGGCCCGACATGCTGCCCTCACACAGCTCCACTGCCTCCGTAGGAGAAATAGGACCCCAAAGCCATCCCCACACATCAGAGCATGGCTACAGGAGAAGCCTCCATCAGCAGACACACAGAGGTCAAGGCACAGGGCTGGAGACACCCCAAGGCCTGAGAAATGAAGATGTGTACAGCCTGGTTACATTAGAGTGTCAGTCCCATGCTGCCCCGTCTTACAATTTTTCTGAGCCCCAATCATTGAAGTGGCTTGGAGACATGGCTCAGACACTGCACAGCCCGACTGATCGCACAGTGACTCCAAAAACCAATTTGAGTCCCACTCTGTCACTTTTGGCTGGGTGACCATGGGCTGGTTTGGTAAGTCTCCTCCACTGTAGTAGGAAGTAGAAACAGGACCTTATGGTTAAATGAATTGACTCTCAGTAGGTCTAGCCTGCATGTATTGGAGATAGCTCGCAATAGACAGTAGAGTCATCCAGAAGCAAGGCAAGGCGGGACAGAGTCGGGAGGGGTCTCATCGGGTGCTCGCCACACCACAGATCTTCTCCCCCGTTCTTCATGAACATGTTCATTCACTCACTCATTCATCTACAAACTTGTTTTGAGCATCTCTTAGATACTCAGCTCTTTACAGCAGCAGGAGCCAAGGCAGACATTCTGGCCCGTGGCCTGCCCAGCTCAGAGGAGACCTGTCTGGAAGCCTAGGCACATGAGAGGGCCCCTCACTCAACACAGAGACCTGGCTGTGCAGGCACAGAACCTTTTGAAGAGGATGACATGACCTCTGCCACCCTGAGACACAAGTGATAAGAATAACCAGCTAGGCAGAGAAAGGAGGGAAGAGCGGCCTAGGTAGAGGTAAAGGCCGTGGGGAAAGAAGAGCCTTAGGGGCTGGGTATGTGTTAGGCAGGAGCAGGCTGTGAGCTGCTGTCCCAGGATACATAGCTGAGGATGTCTTGGGCTCTAAGCACAAAGGATCAGAACCCTGACTGATCCTGGAAGCCAGGGGCTGGTACTAGCCCTGTGATCACTCGGCATGGCTCCATCAAGAAGTCAGATGATCTCCTAGAGTGACCAGGACAGGAATTCAATCGAACAGCGAGGAGCATTGATTCTCTGTGCTTATGTGTGCATGTACATGTCTGTAGTTGGTGTGCAGGGCAGGGAAGGAGGATCTAATTTTCTTTCTTTTTAGTCACCCAGAGTGACAAGAACTTCTCTGGCCCTTGGTCTCCTCATCTATAACACAGGGCTAAGCTGGGCATGGTGGTAATCCCAGACCTCGGGAGACTGAGACAGAAAGGTCACAAGATCCAGGACACCCTGGGTTACACAGTGAGTAACCTGCCTCAAAAATCAGCAAACAAAACAGAGCACCAGAAGCCTGTAGCTGTGCTTCAAAGGATAATAGCGGTAGTTTCCGCGGGATTCATCCAGAAACAAACACTGGTTGAGTACCTACTGTGTGCTGGGGATACACAGAGAACAAAGAGACAAGATCTCTGCCCTGGTGGGAGACAAAGATAGTATGTCTGTGGGTGCTAGAAGGTCATTCATGGGTTGGCAATAGATAAGGGAGGTCTTACAAAAAGAGAAGATGTTCACACACAGGCAAGGGAAGTGAGCAAGCCTGCTACTGGATGGATCCAGCAGAGGGCCTTTGGCTCTATAGGTCCAGTGGAGGGAATTAGAGAGGGAGACCACGGAGCCTCCTGGAGGACAAGCTTCTGTCCTATAGACA
This sequence comes from Ellobius talpinus, assembly GCA_001685095.1. Lineage (NCBI taxonomy): Eukaryota > Metazoa > Chordata > Mammalia > Rodentia > Cricetidae > Ellobius > Ellobius talpinus. Next base: position 44,050 of record LOJH01001233.1, read on the forward strand.
GGAGGACAGAACTGTGTCTCTGGGACTATGAGTTCTCATCTTGATCTCTAGCCAGATGTGCTCCAGAATCCAGAAGCTTTCCAAATGTAGACATCTCATTTTATATCTTGAAGAGGTATGGGGGCAGTGCTGGGTCACAGAACACATGCCCGCTCCTGCAGTGATACCTGGGCTATAAGGGACCCAGAGGAACCCCACATGCTGTGTCAGATGGTGGGTGTGAGGTACAGTACTGCTTACCTCTAGCTAAGTAAGTGACTCTGGCCAAGTCATCTTCCTTTCGGAACTTTGGTTTTCCCAAATGTGGGAAATTGAATGTGGAGGCAAACCCAGCCCATTTTATATAGGGCTGTTACGGCAAGATCAGACTGCAGCGCTGAGCTTTGAAATATGTGAAGGTCGGCACACCTGCAATCCCAGCACTTGAGTGAGGAAGGCAAGAGGATCAAGGAGTTTCAAGGCCATCTTCTGCATAATGAGGCCTAGGCTAACCTGGGCTACATAAACCACCCCCCTCTCCCATACACACACAAAGAAGGGGGAGGCTGTCAGGGGCAAGCAAAATGGTGAGATTATTGCCTCAATCTAAACCCTCTGCCCTTTGTGCATGCTCCATCTCCCAGGTTGCTCCTGGAAGGGCAGGGATGGGGGTAGTGTGTGCACATTGGTCATAGCAAAAGGCATCAGCTATAACCAAAGATTTCATTGGGTACTCTACCTGAGACCCCAAATCCTGGATCTGTCTGACCTCTGTTTCCAGAAAGCTTTGACAGTCTCAAATGAGGGACAACCCCACTGATAAATGTTTGGTTTGGTTTGGTATTCCAGAAAAGTGGGTTTTAGCTGCGTATAGCGCACACCTTTAATCCCAGCACTGAGGAGGCAGAGGCAAGCAGATCTCTGAGTTCAAAGTCAGTCTACTCTACAAATCAAGTTCCAGGACAGTTGGGCTACACAGAGGGGAAAAATAAAAAACCCTGTCTCAGAAGGAAAGAAGGAAGGAAGGAAGGAAGGAAGGAAGGAAGGAAGGAAGGAAGGNNGAAGGAAGGAAGGAAGGAAGGAAGGAAGGAAGGAAGGAAGGAAGGAAGGAAGGAAGAGGCAAAGACAGAAAGGAAGGGAGACAGACAGGCAGAAAGAGAGAGAGAGAGAGAGAGAGAGAGAGAGAGAAAATAGTGAGGACCACCCCTCCATCACTTTCATGTAACTTAGAAATCAGGTGGCCTCTTTACCCCATACACAGTGATCCCCTGATTTCTAAGTTATCTTGCTCTATGGAGCAAGATAGTAGCATCTTCATTTGAGGCTTTAGGTTTAGGCAAGAAATGGGTCTTCATGAGAGAAGATCGCTGGCAAGGGGCCTACCATAATAAAAAGCTACTATTGCTATTGCCAAGATTCCAGCCCCTCCCTCTGACCCCCGGTGTCTACCAGATGCTAAACCAGTATGTCCAGGTTGAAAACGTCAGGCAGGACCTCTGAATGGGTCAGAGGCAGAGGACCGAGTTTAGTTTTGCTGCCAGCTGCCGTGACTCAGGTTCTGTCCTACAAGTGCCTTACAGGGTGTCCCTGTGAACTGTGACAGCCTGGCCACCAGTAAGGGATCCATTGCAGAGGGCCATGAACATGTGTCGGCCATTCCGAAATTCAAAAAATACTTAAAATTCCTGGCAAACAGGTCTTTACAAGACAACTTGAAGTCCTATGAGGCTATTTATAATCCGGATGCATCCCATTCAGGGCGGCAATGTGTGTGTTTCGCTGGAGACAGCATCATGTGCCTCATCCAGGGCTCGGGAGACACAGGGAGAAAGCAGAACCCCTCGGTTCCAGCAAAGGAAAAGATGAAAGTAGAGACTGTTGGCCAAGGCCCTGGTGATGACGTCACAGCCCACGACCTCATTTTCAAAACCATCCGAAGCTTCATCAGATTTATTTTAAAAGCAAAGTAAAAGAAGTCTTAAAAGTTGCACCCTTCCCCCTCCCACCCCAGAAAAAGGAAAGAAGAAAAGAAAACGGTTAAGCATTGCCCGGAGCTAATAAAACTCACTAGTGGGGAGATGCAGCCTGTGGATGCGGCACAAGAAACCGCAGTGAGCATCATAGGCTTGCTCAGGGCAGAAGGAAGGGAGAGATACCTCAGAGCAGCTCTCAGGAATTCCTGTGACCCTTTCTAAGCCCTGTCAGCTCAGGCAGGCTCAAAATTATTGGATTTAATCAATGGAGACAAGAGACTGGGCTAGGAACAGTGGCTTCTTTGGCTAAGGTCTTTGTCTGGTCTTGCTCAGTTCAAGCCCTGCACTGTGGGAGCTTGCAGGATGTTGGCCAGGGAAGGAAAAAGCCTTGGAATCCTTAGGTGTTGTTCCAGCAGCTTGGAGGAGAGGTGTGGGTGGCAGAGGATGAGATGGGGTAATGTTTCCATGCGCCATGACCCTGCAGTCTCTAGGGTCTCCGAGCAGAGTCCTAGGTTGGGGTTGGCTACAGGAGTTTCAGAGGGAACTGGGCAGGGGTGAAGTGTGGCTCCAGAGGAGGTCAGGGAGATGCTGAGCACAGCCTGCGGGGCTCAGGCCTAGGAGCGTGTTCGTGGGTTCCTGTGAGAGTGGCAAATGAATGAAAATGGGCTGTGGACAGGCAAAGAAGCAGCACGCCGTGAGTCTTGCTCTGCCAGATGCCTGCCTTTAAGACTCGTTAGAAACACAGGCTGGAGATTATGTACCGTTAGGCCAAGAGGAAAGTGAAGGATTATGGAACTGAGCCTCATCACGTTGTAGACCAGTGAACCGAGCTCAGAGAGCTGCCAACATCACACAGTAGATTCAGTGCTATGTCTAGCCGTGGTACATTTGGTTTATCTTGACTGCTTGAAACACGCAGGAATTGATGTAACAGAGCACAGCAGGAAGTTTGGCCTAAGGGAAGAGCACAGTCTCTTGGCCACTAGCTGTATGGGCAAAATATTCACCTCTCTTAGTTTCCTCTACCAAACAGGAACCAAACCAATCATACCTATCAAATGGCACAATGGGCAGAATTGAGAGATTTAAGTGAAAAATTCCCAGGAGAGTGAAAACTAAAGATGCTGATGCCCGAAGGGATGATGACAGTGACGGTGGCAGAGATGAGGGTAGTAGTAATGGTAGGAGTGGCCAAGTGACGGTGGTGGTGGCAGAGATGAGGGTAGTAGTAATGGTAGGAGTGGCCAAGTGACGGTGCTGGCAGCAGGGATAGAGGCAATGTGATAACAAAGGCGTAGTGATGGTGATGATGGTGCAGACACCATCATCAGTGACAGTGGGGATAATGACAGCAGTAATGATGGTGACGCTAATGGTAGTTACATGACGATGGTGGTCATGGTAATAGTGAGGGTGATGGAGAGAGAAGGGGAAACATGGTTCATGTGAGGACCAAACAAAATGAGTCACACTCTGGAATGCACAGCTACCTTCGCTCAACAAATTCAACAAATCACTTTCCTTATTATCGGTGTGTGTGCGCGTGCACACGCGTGCCACAGAGGTCAGAAGACAACTTTTGGGAATCAGTTCTCCTTCTACCTTATTGAGGCGATGCCTCTCATTTCTGCTGCTGCACTGTGAACTCCAGGAGAGCTGGACCCCAAGTTGCTGAGCGATTCTGTGTCTTCTGCTCTTGTGGTGGGTGTGCTGGGGCTGCAGCTCGTCCAACTTCGTACTCAAGTCACCAGACTTGCTTAACCACCCCTTTTACCCTGCTTTCCTTCTTAGAACAGCAGCTGGTGTCAGCTCCTCAGACTTTCCTAAGGAAATTTTCTGAGCAGGACCAATGCTGTCTGTGTAGTGTCTAGCCGTGGGGCCTGGGGTCCTCAAACCCAGCCCTGCTCAGGGGTTTCTAAGACTGGCTGCTCAGAGTCAGGAGCTCAAGCATGGTAGTCTCTGAATCTGGGAGTGGCTGCTGAGAAGCTGAGAGCTAGCCAGAGACCACCACAACCTAGACCCTGACTATCTTTAGCCAAGTGTCTGATATTCAGAATGAGTGCAGCAGATTAAGAACCCTGTGGCCTGCCCTCCGCACTTCCGCACTTCCGAAGCAAGCCCTCTGAATCCTCCCACGGGGAAAGCTCCCCAGAGGTCTGTGGCCACACCTGCCCCACCCAAACAGCAGTAACCCCATTTATGAACACTGAGATGGGCTTGGGAGGCGCTAGGCTCACATAGAGGGATCCAGCTCCATCTCTCAGCATAGCCTCCACACTGTGGATAGGGAAACTGAGGTTTCAAAGGAGAACCTGCTTCCCATGCCCACAGGCAGAAACAACAGAGCAGACCCTCAAACCCAGAGCACCTCTAGGACTGAAAATCAGCCCTGCGTCACACAGGAGCAAAGGGCAGACCTAAGTGTCTCCTTTTCCCATAGCCACCACTTTAAGCACCTCAGCCTTGTGATTTTGCCAAATGAGTGGCCCTTTAATGTTGGCTTTCCCAGTCCCCATTGGGGAGCCAGAACCAGAAAGAAAGAGGACTGAGAGAGAGGTCAGAGGTGAGGAAGAGCAAAGGATTCCTGCCTTCTCTCTTGCCCTGTAGCTAGGCTTCTTGCCCACATCTTCCTGAGGCCAAACTGGATCTCCCTGTCTCCAGCTCCCCAGAATTAAGATTAGGATCACAAGGGCATGCCCAATGTCTGGTTTTACACATGGGCTCTAGGGTTGAACCCTTGTGCTTGCAAGACAAACTCTTTCCTGACGGAGCCATTCCGCAGGGTTGCTGTCCCCAAAGCAGTTCACATCCTCCCAATGCTGGCATGTTGTGCTGTCCTGTATTCTGCTCCATTTCCTTTTTTTAAGAAGAGGAATGCTTGCATCACTATAAAGGGACAGACAGAGTGAGAAGTCCCTGTGGGCAATGGAGCTGATGTGTGTCTTGATGGGGATGGAGGTCATGCATGTGGTATGTGAATCAATTCTACTTGTGTATCCGTTGAGAAAATAAATGTTTAAAAGAGAGAATCGATGGCAGCTCACAAAATGGATTCCATAACCACTTCGGGTTCTAAGCTACAGCATGACAATTCCTGCCGTGGAATCTCCTCGGCAGTGGGGTGGAGGCACAGCCAGTCAGGGCCACTGCAGGCCCTTGGAGCAGAGGAAAAGGGGGGTTCACATTCTGACCTCCTTCTCTCCTTTCCACAGTTTCTTTCTGCCATGGCCAGTCCCGACTGGATGATTCAGGTAAGGAAGACCGTGAGAAGTGGGGCGGGGAGAGAGCCAGGCAGCAGCGTCGTGGGCTACGTGAAGATCTGCCTATTCAAAACCTGCCTCCTCCATCACTATGAACCCCACCTCTTGCGAACACAGAGACATCAGCATGCTAGTACGTGTTCAGTTGGCACCCTCTGTGGCCATAAAGCACCACGTGAATGCTAGCTAGCATGCCCCCCACCCCAGTGTGTGGGCAGGAAGCATAACCACCCACAAATGTGCCTCACAAAGTCTTGTTTCCTCTCTGGTCCTCCGTGGTCATGGACACTTCAGATAGGCTGTGGGAAAAGCTGCGTTAGGTTGCATTACTACTCAGGTTGAGTATGGGCTTACCATGCTCAAGACCCTGAGTTCTATCCCCAGTGCATAACAACAAACCAAAGGGCAGAGTATCTGCCTCCCACCTACACATCCTCTACACACCTGTCATCTCCGGATTATTTAGAATCCTAACCCCGTGCAAAACTGTGTTCAGGGAACACTGACAAGAAAGGCATGAATGAATCCAGGACAGATAGGCCTGACTGTGCGTGTGTGTGTCGGGGGTGGGGTGGGGGTGCTTTTTTCCTCACACTGTCCATATTTTTTGAGACAGGATTGGTTCCCTAATGGCCTAGAGCTTAGTATGGCCAGTGAGTCTCGGGCATGCCTGCCTCTGCCTCCACAATGCTATGATTACAAGGGCATGCCACCATGTCTGGATTTTTTTTTTTTTTGGGTTCTGGAGACCACTGGTTTTCTTGCATGCAAGGTAAGCATTGTGCACATTGAACCGTCTCCCCAGATTGTCTTTTTTTTAAGACAGGATTTCTCAATGTAACAGTCCTAGCTGTCCTGGAACTAACTCTTGTAGACCAAGCTGGTCTCAAACTCACGGAGATCTGCCTGCCTCTGCCTCCCAAGTGTTAGGATTAAAGGAATGTGCCACCACTGTCCAGCCTTTCTTCATTTTTAATCTTTACTTGGTTGAAGCCACAGATACTATGTCCTCTGTCCCTCTGTCCCTCTGTGTGTGTGTGTGTGTGTGTGTGTGTGTGTGTGTGTGTGTGTGTACAAAGAGATTCTGGGAGGACATGTTTAGATGTTTTCAAACATAAGAAAAAGTAGAGCCTGGCAGTGGTGGCACACACCTTTAATCCTAGCACTTGGGGGGCAGAGGCAGATGGATCTCTTGAGTTCGAGGCTAGCCTGGTCTAGAGAGTCAGTTTCAGGACAGCCAGGGCCACACAGAGAATCTCTCTCTCTCTCTCTCTCTCTCTCTCTCT